>VDFB02138257.1:0-26310 GCA_007258455.2 Sequoia sempervirens
TGATGTCTCCAAGGACTATGTCACAAAGGAAGCAAATGCCCCCACTCTAGATATGTCATATATGAGGAGGCATGAGGGACAAAAGACAAGTGGATGGGAAGATAAAGGAGATAACTAGATGAGAATAGGATGGGTGACTAAGGAATATGATAGAGCATGGATGAAGGGGATGTATACCAATAGGTGTCCAAAGCATGCATAGATAGGTGCCCCTATTTTGATCAAGATCACAAGAAGGATGAAGGGAATGGGAGATAAATGAGATATGATGGTGGGATGCAGAGATGGAGTGGGATGGGGGATTTATGAAGAGGATGGATAACAAGAGCGAGGGTGCACTTAAGCTGTAAGCATAGCGGATGGAGGGAATGCATATCGAGGGGGTTGCCCCAAAGTGCGGAATGGGGATTCATGTGGCGCCTGTTGCCAGGTTTTCATCATGGTGCTTATCCAAGGCGCTTGTTTGCCAAGTTTTCACCATTGGACGAATTATTTCTCTTTACTATTTTTTTTTTGACTTTTTTGACTTTTTTAACTTTTTGACCTTTTGGATTTCATGCAGAAGGAGATGGATAAGGATAAGGAAGTGGATAAGCATATTTAAAAGACATGTGATAAGGATCAAGGTGTTAAGAGCCCATGTTTGAAGTGACTGTTGGATGTTGGTACAACCCTATTAGGAGAAATGGATTATGCATGAGGATGAATTAAAGGGATTTGATGGGGTTGATACATGGGATAATGTATGGGATGCTGGAAAGGGTATGGATAGAATGATGGGGTGGATATGTGATGGGGAGATGTGTTCAGGACCAACATTGACACATGTGGTGGTGGATGTGGAAAAATAAGAGGATTAAGGGATGGAGAATGTGGGGATAATGGAGGAGATGGAATGGTGAATTTTGGGACATAGGGACCCAAAACAGACTTAGGAGATGAAAGGGGTGTATGATTAGCTTTTGGATTAGTGACTTTGGATGTTTTTACAGATTTTTCATGTGATGGCATTGCATCTTTTTTCTTTGGGATCCACATGGTTTTGATCTTTGCTTTGGTGGGCCTTTGTGGCCTACAGATTTTATTTGGATTTTGGATTTTGTTTTGCTTTGCTTTAACATGTATTTTGGAGGGGACATGAGAAGCCATAGATTCATGTGGATGCTTGGATTTATGCATTTTTTCTTTAACAACCAAAGTGCTTTTAATAGCAATGGGATGGGTGTGAGGAGATGGATGATGTGGAGTGATGGAGGTAGGAGTATGGGGATTATGTGTAGATGGAGGATGTTTAGGTAAGTGCATTTGTTGATCCTGACTATGGGGTATGTGAGAGGGATGTTTATGATGGATGAGATAGATAGGTGATGAACGGATGAAAGGATGGATAGGACGAGATGGAGGAGGTGATTTTGGGATATAGGGGCCCAAAATAGACATAGGACCTGGCATGGTAGATGGAGGATTAGAGATGGTAAATGGAGGGATGTAAGGACCCAAAATGGATGGAGCAGATGAGGGAGGAAGATGGACAGTTGTTTTGAGGTGATACGATAGAGGAGGAGGGATGGCCACATATGATCTGGTGGGGTGATGGGAAGAGCCAATATTTCTTTTGGAAAAGGCTCGTTGAGGACGTCTAGAGGTTGTACCAACATTTTTGGATTGCGAGTCATGAGTAGTACATCCAAGACCTTGCGGATACAAGTGTTCTTTAGCTTGGATGGGCTCTATAATACCTTGCTCATGAAGGCCTAAACCTTTTCCTTGATAGTTCATTTTCTTGAGTATTCGATCTAGGATAGGATTTTTATTATTCTGGAAGAATGATGCGAGTCCATTATTAGGTAGAAGAGGAGAGTTGGTGTATATGCTTTGTTTTTCTTCTGCGAGGAGACCACCATGGAGGAATGTGAGAGGACCAAGGGGATATGCAAGCAGTGTGGGGATAGCATTTTTAGGTGATGATGGGGGATCATGAGAAGGAGATGATGGGATAGCAACATTAGGAGAGGGAGTAGGGGCCATGATAGGATCTGGATTTGTGGTAGTAGGCTCATGCGATGGAGATGGAGATGGAGCAGTGGAAGCTTGAATGACAAGGGGATCATGTGATGGAATGGATGGGGGATTGTGATCTTGAGGTGGACTAGATGGGATGGCAAGATCTTGATTTGGAGAAGGGGATATGCTGGCATGCTTTGGATTAGACTCTTGGCGTGACTCATCGTGTGTGGAAGGCATGGTAATGGCGTCTTGTTGGGACTCTTCAAGTGGGGAAGATGGAGGGACGGAAGATCCATGAGGTTCATTGGAATCAATTTTGGTGCTACTGGGAGTGGGAGGAGTGGATTGGATTTGGGTGGATCTAGGAGTAGAGGGAGTGGATTGGATTTGGGTGTCTTCGATAGATTGGTTGGATCTAGGAGTAGGGGGAGTGGATTGGATTTGGGTGGATCTAGGAGTAGAGGGAGTGGATTGGGCTTGGGTGTCTTCGATGGATTCGGTGGCTCTCATGGTAGGAGATGTGGGTTCAATGGTTTCAATGGTTTGATCAGTGCTAGGGGTGGTAACAACAATGATAGGTGTGGTGTGGAGAAGGGTCTCATCACTAGTGACCATGGATGATGGATTAGGATGGCATGGTTCCATGACTTCAAGATGTGGAGTTGGGGATGGCTTCTTTGTAATGAGTCCTTGGAGAACTTCTGAAATGAAAGACTTGCATATGGTTGGCTTGGCTGGGGTGGTAGAAATGGATGAGGATTATGGATTTGTGGACTAGGGTTAGATGGAGGAATGGGATTGAATGTAGGACTATGAGTAGATGGGGGATTAGGATTGGATGCAGGACTAGGAGTAGATGGATGAATGGGATTGGATGGAGGACTAAAGTGGAATGGAAGGGAACCGAGATCCGGATGGATGGAGTCGGATTGGATGGAAGACGGAAATGGAATAAGGATTGGATGAAGGACTAAAATGGAAATAAGAGGAACTAGGATAGGATAGATGAATGGGATTAAGATGAAAGGCAAGAAATGGAAATGTATAAAGAATAGGTTGGATAGAGGACTAGAGTAGATGGAGGTTAAGATAAAGGATATTGGAATGAGTGAATTAAAGATAAAGGGAGACATAGGTATGGATTAGGACAAAGAGGATATAGGTGGTGTAGTGGAACAAGAGGATGTGGGGGATGGATTATAATAAAGGTATGGGGATGATGGATTATGATGAGGAGACATGGATGTAGGATTAAGGTAAAAGGGTGTGGATGTAGGATTAGTATGGGAAGATTGGAAAAGAGGATTAGGATAGGGGGACATGGATGGGGAATTGTAATAGGAGTATTGGGATGGAAGATGAGGATAAGAGGATGTAGATGTTGTGTAAGGGGATGATGTAGATGAAGGAGATGACAAATATGGGGATGAAGAAGATATTGGATATCCATTGTCAAAGGGGGCATAAGGAGCGTGATTAGGCATGGATGAAGACATAACGGGATAACTGGAAGGGGTGATTGGATTGTGGAAAGTGGGTGGAGAAAGCTTACTAGTGACGATAGCATCAAGGGGATTTATGTCATATTCTTCTTGATCAACAAGACTTTCGTTATCGTCGTCCACGTAATTAAGGTTTCCCTTGACTACTATTGATGGAGGATGAGGATTCATGATTATGAAAGGATAAATAGAATGGATAAAATTTTTGGATGGGAACAGATTAAAGCTCAAATCAGGATTTTGGTCAAGCTCATATCAGGATTGGACAAAAGCTCATATTAGGATGATTGGATGGGATTGCTTTTGATTTTGATAGGATTCGGTAGACAGATGATTGGATCGGGTAGATGATTTGATGAATTTTATTAAAGTACTAGATCAGTTTGATTGGATGGGATCAAATGATTAGATGATGTTGATTGGATAATTGTGATTGGATGAACTTGATCGGATTGGTGTGCTTGGATTGATTAGATGATCAGAGGAATGGATTGGTTTGATTATATAGGAAGAAATAAAAGGTACCACTAGATAGAGCTCAAAAAATTAAGTAATTTTGGTTTTTGAACGAAGTTGATTTGACGTACGGTTTGTAAATGATGGCCCTGGGAAGTTAGGGGCGTGTCCACGCTGCAATGCGGGGCTTGGCCGCCTTGGGATGGTAAAATTCTTGATAAGAGAAAATGGAAGGTACCACTAGATAGAGATTGAAAATCTAAGCAACTTTGGTTTTTGAACGAAGTTGATTCGACGTACGGTTTGTAAATGACAGCCCCGGGAAGTTAGGGGTGTGTCCACGCTGCAATGCGGGGAGTGGCCGCCCTGGGATGGTCAAATTCTTGATAAGAGGAAATGGAAGGTACCACTAGATAAAGCTTGAAAAAATAAGCAACTTTAGTTTTTGAACGAAGTTGATTCGACGTACGGTTTGTAAATGACAGCCCCGGGAAGTTAGGGGCATGTCCACGCTGCAATGCAGGGCGTGGCCGCCCTGGGATGGTCAAATTCTTGATAAGAGGAAATGGAAGGTACCAATGGATAGAGATTGAAAAACTAAGCAACTTTGGTTTTTGAACGAAGTCAATCCGATGCACGGTTTGTAAATGGCAGCCCCGGGAAGTTAAGGGGGCGTAGTCAACATTTTACAGTAAAATTAGGGGCGTAAACAGCTTTCTGGGGCGTTTTCAGCAAAATCAGGGCGTTTACAGCAAAATCAGGGGCATTTTCAGCAAAATCAGGGGCGTTTTCAGCAAAATTAGGGCGTTTACAGCAAAATTAGGGGCGTTTTCAGCAAAATCAGGGGCGTTACCGCCTTTCTGCAGTAAATCAGGGGCGCTAACACGTTTCTGCGAGGTCAAAGCTTGGTTTTTGATGGCAAAGGCTATGGAAAGGACACAAAATGATGAAACAAGTCAAAAACATCAAAATTTGACAGAATTTCCACAAGAAAACACCTCAAGCAAGCACAATCCTATGATTAATATTACGGGTATGGCAAGGCAAAGTCTTAATCTACGATGCACAAGGCTTCTAGGGAGTCCTCGATATACTCTCGGTATGTGAGGCATAACCGAACACTTCCACAAGCATGAGTCGGGAACCCCAATGAGATACTGAAGGCTCGGACCAACTCTTCACGTCTATCTAGGTATCACCTAACTTCGATGACCACTACGGCAACCCGGATTGGGGTACAACTTTCGTTCTCCCCCTTTATATACCATATCGGTATTACGTGGTTTGGAATCATCCCTTGGGGTGATGAAATCCCCAAGCAGGTCCCACTAAAAAGAAGACACCAACTGTTTCCAACTACTCCCCAGGCTCACACGAAGTGCAAGGGGAAAGTGAAAACAAATCAATGCCCCCTTGGGTAACACACAAATAAACAACCACAGCAAACAATGAGACTTAATCCCCCTAATTAGACTATGTTTGAGAGCAGCAAAGATAATTTTTGAAAGTCTGATTATGTAGATGACCCTGTAAACAAATGTTAGTTGTCCTCTTTCTTTTTTGCCTTTGGTCAAATTTTGCCACAATATGCTGCAAAAATGTTAGTAAAAAATAGCAATATTCTTGCCAGAACAACGTTAGAGAGTTATCACGTGAATATAGCGAAAAACTAGAGCAAAAACAAAGCCAAAACGCCCATTTTACCCTCCAAACTGTGCTGTTAAGGGCACTGCCGCAGTTCTGTGAAGGGCGCTGCCGCAGTTCTGTGGGGGCGCTGCCGCAGTTCTGTGGGGCGCTACCACACTTTTGTGGGGGCGCTACCGCACTTCTGCGAGGGCGCTACCGCACTTTTGTGAGCTTTTTCTGCAAAAATCTTAACTCAAAGAAACATTAAATGCAAGACCCATGTGTGGGTCCCACCGGGCGTGCCAGAAATGTATACCTTGGAATTCCTACTGCTCTAAATGTGCAAAATAACTAAGAAACATGAATATCAAAATACCAAGGACACCTTAAGATTAGCCAAAAGAGCGGTTCAATGAAAAGGAATGCAAATAAGATAAAACACAAACACTTTTACCTCCCTTGTTGTTGATACCTCTTTGGTTGGCCCTTGCTTGGATTGGTTGTGTGCTCCTTAGATGATGGATTGAGTGACTATAATGCAAGCTTCAATATGCAAAATGATGAACAAAGATGGTTGAATGATTGAAAAAGGCTTGAGGATTCAAATGGACAGCATGTAGTTATCAAAATGCAAAAGTGTTGGAAATGCCCTTGAGGGGGGGTATTTATAGGAGAATTTGAATTCTCTAGAGAATTCAACGGTCAAGATTGCTCCACAAGGCCAAAATGAAGGGCTATGGTGGGTTGAGAACCCACAAGCCCTCACATCTTGACATGTGGAGGGTGAAGTGGATAAGAGGATATGAGGTGGAGATGAGTTGTCAAAAAGGTACATGAGGTGGAAAAGGACATGCACCTTGGGGGATGAGAGGATTTCCACAAAAAAGGATTTCTTGTCCCCAAGTGGGAGTGAAAGGGACATTTGAGGAATTTTAGAATTCCTCAAAAATCTACATGGGAAAAGGAAAGGTGGTTGGGGATATAAATGTGAATTAAAAATTCACATTCCTAGGATGATCTAGAGGATAAAAGGTGGGCTCCAAAAAGGTGGGACTTGGTCACATGTGGAGATTGTGACAAGTCCAAGGTGGGTCACATGTGGAGATTGTGACAAGTCTAAGGTTCTAGAAGCCTTGGAAGGATGGAATGTGAATTAAAAATTCACATATAAAAGAGGGGAATCTAGGAAGAATAAAAAAGAAATTAAAAATTCCTTGGAGAATGATTAGGCTTAATTAATTAAATTAGAGGATAATTAGGGGCTAATTAGGGATTAAAAGCCAACTTGCAAGTTGGAGGATGTGACATCCCAATCAAGGATTAGGCATGTGCACATCCTTAATGAAGAGATTAGGAAATGGATTAGGATTAGATGAAAATGACATGGAAATTAAATAAATGTAATATTTATTTAATTTTTTTGATGAAAAGAGGATTAAGGAGGGTAAAGTATTTAATTGTTAATTAAATACCTTAGGGATTTAGCAGAATTAAAGATATTAATTAAATAATAGTAATATTACTTAATTAACCGGATAAGAGGATGTTTAGGACGAAAAGTGATAAATTTGGATAAATTAATTGTCCAAATTTGGATGTCTACAACTGTAACCCACTATAAATCATGTGTAGAGCACCAGGCCAACAAGTAAAATAGATTATGGGGTTCCCTATAAGGTTCATGCTTCTATAAGAGACTAAGCATTGATATATGCATATAATAGATAACATAATAAGAAGAGATCGGGTAATATAACAATAGATAAAAGGACTGTGAAATAAAGCAGAGCCTCAGACTTGCTCATGTAATGATTATCTAAATATATACTTAAGGATTTATAAGAATTCAATGGATATATTTGTTATGGATGACTATTATTTTTGTTTAGATTATAGATGAATTACTATAAAATATAGATTACTATCGTACTTACTCTTTTCTATTGATGTGCCCTTTTGGGTATAAACTAACTACATGAAGGATACTAGGGTACAAATATTCACATTGTAATTCCCATTACCTCTTTCTGACATTGGTTTCATTTTTGAGAACCTAGAGAGGATAGTGAAGAAAACTAGAGTAAGAAAGTAAAGCAATAGTGATAGAAAAAGATAAATAATAACAAAGGGAACATATTTCTGCAGACACCTCTCTTAGGTACTACCTCTATGAGAGGAGGTAGGAACTTAAGGGATGACAAATGGAAAGGGGAGAGCAATCTAAAAATATATCTAAAAAGATAGTACTGTTCAAACTTTAAAATACCCATGGGATATATAAGGACTAATAAAAATACAAACTGAAAAAACCCCAAGGGAAAAGGAGATAACAAAAGAAAAGTGGATACTAATGAAAAAATTAAGTTGGGAATGGAAATTAGTGTAGAATAAAGGAGATTGAAAAAAATTTAGGAATGATAGGAAAGATACTATAGAATAATGCAAGCAACAAAGAAGAAGGAAAAAATAGGACTTAGAGTTTATAGAAGGAAATAGAAATAAATAAGTTGAGCACTTCATTAAGGGTGCTACTGAGCCTACCACTGTGGGTGCTACTAGAGATGAAGAAGAGCACCATTTAGGGTGCTACTTGAGAATGTAGGGTAAGGATTCCACAACTAGGTTCTATCATGGATAAAATAAACCAGATTATACAAAAAATAGAAGGAGAAATTAAATACTATGGAAACAATAGAAAGGAAATGGAACAAGCAGTGGTAAGAATTATGACACCTCCTCCAACTAAATCATCAATTGCTCATCCAAATTGGATAAATATTCAATTAAGGATAAATGAATATTTGTTTCCAGTAGAAACCCTTATACAAAACCTTCAAAATATAATATTTGATGTTGATTCCTTCAATGAGTTAGTAACTAGAAGTGTCTTGGAGATAAGAGGAGAAGATTTCATAGAAAAAAAGGAAGATTTTATGAGTTCAACAACCTCTAGTAAAATGACATCATCAAATAATCAAATGATAATTACTAACAAATGAATATCTCCAAGGATGAAAAGACTATTTGAACAAACAAAACCCTCAAACTATGAGTCACCCTTAATGTCATTAAAAACAAGAAGGTTTTTTGTGGAGGAAGTAGAACACAACCTAGAAGAATTAGTCATAGGAGAACAAGAAGGAGACCTAAAAAAAATATAAACTACTTGAATGAATACAACTTTAACATAGGATATATAGAGAGTGAATCAAAAGAACAGGAAATAGAAATGAATACTCCTAGGAAATTGCTTATGTTTGGAAAAGATACAAATGAAGCAAGGAAACATATCTTTATTCTATAATCTATGTGGAAATGAAAAAATATAACAAGAGATAATACAAAATTATTTTATTTCATTGGATCAATCTACAGAGATACCTTTAAATGGTACCAGAAGAACTACCCTAATAGTGAAAAAAATTAGGAAATGATGAAACAAGATTTTTTAGCTAATTTGATATTTCAGGCTTGCCTACAAAAGGATTCAACAAACTCTAGGAACTTACAAAAAATAAGGATGAATAAATAAAATAATTTGATAAATATTCAAAAACATTACCAAAATATTAGAATAACTATTGAGTGACAAACAAAAAATTGAATGGTTCATCTCTAGAGTGATACCAAATTTTAGAATAGCTTTGGAAATTGGGAGACATTTTAATACCTACCCAAAACTAGTCACTTTTTCATGTCGGATTGAAAACAAATTTTGGTAGAAACAAGAAAGAGAAAAAAAGAACAAGAAGTTGGAGAAGCTGAAATTAAGGATAGAACAATTAAAACTTCGACAAGACATAATAGAAAAGAAAGATATGTTTGTACCAAGATCCAATATTTGGTGTGGCTATTATGGGAGAGAAGGAGACATAAGAAATGAGTGCCCAAAGGAATTTGGAGAAAATAAATCTAATGCACTATGGGTAGACTTGCATACACTATCCAAAAAGATAAACCTACTCTATTGTGGCACTTGTAGAGAATGGGACAATCATGACACCAAAGATTGTTCCTCACAATTATTCCAATTAAGAGAATATTCTACCATAATGAGTCCTAGTGATCAATAGAAGTTGGAATATGTTAAAGGACTAGTAGAGTGGCCATTATACCAATAGGATCATGGATATAAAGTACCATAATGGAAAAACAAGAAAATATCAACTCTATACAAAACCAACCAAATCAAGGCACATATAGTGATAGAGGTCAATTTCACGGGGATAGAGGCCGAAGCAGAGGAAGGAGATAGATCAATGAAACATGCTTTAAATGTGACAATTAGGCCACTTTGTGATAAAATTTTGGGGGATAGGAAGAAACCCTATGGATTCTACAGTAGTACTAAACATAATGTATTCAATTACGACATAGTCTAGACCTATTATAGGGATATGGATTCACAATCAAAGAGTGATGAGCTTCAAAACCTAAACTCATCAAGAGGGACAAGACTACTAGGGAATGTACCAGAAGAATGTGAGGAGATATATGAAGGAGAATATAAGAAAAAATATGAGACTAGTAACTTTGGCAACAAAATTCCTAACCATAACAAAGAAACAATAACAACAAGACAACGAATTGATACCATAAATGCTAGAAAAGACATAACAAAAGAATAAACTACATCAGAGGATGAGGTATTCCACCCTACAAAAGGACAACATGATCCCATAGTGGAAGACACAAAGTTAATAATCACAAAATAACAAGGAAACAAATTATTACTTCTTTGAACAAGAAGTAGAAATACTTAAATAGTTAATAAAATGTCTAAACAATCCAATCTACTAGATAAACTACAACAATTTTATAAATATTGGAACAAAATAACAAAATACCACAAATATTAACCATAAATAGAGAAGATAGACAATGGAAACCATGCCCAATTATGATCACAATAAGTATAAACCACAAGAAGATAACCAACATGATGGTAGATCTAGGACCATACATCAATATGATACTGAAACGGGTGTGGGAATAGATAGGAAAACTAGAACTAGAAGAAACACCATATAACATCAATCTAGCAGATGGGACATGAATGAAAACCCTAGGTACATGAAAATAGTTGGAAGTTAATGTTAAGGGAGTAAATAAAGTACTAGATTTTGAAGTAGTTTCCATAAAAGAAACATTTGATTCATTTAATTTACTACTAGGACTTAAGTGGTTTGTAATGTTAGTCTGTGGAGCTTGCTCAGACTTTGAAGTTTAAATTTTGGCCACTTTTCCAAGTGGAGTTTCCCCTAAATTAATTAATACCCCCAAAGAAAAAATTCTATACATTTTATAAAATAAATTTATTATTAATCCCCAATGTAATTCAATTAAAATGGTTATGAAACTACCCATAAAAACTATTATTTTCTTGTTGCGTGGAAATGAAGGGTCACATATTTGTGAACAACCAATAAAAATGTGAACATGGGAATGAGAAAAACCATGTCAAGTTGAAGTTTGTTTTTCCAAGCTATGAATAGTTTCATGAAGTTTTTTCATGGTTTTTTATTGGCACATGTAGGAGTATGTGGAGATATTGAGCAATGGAAATCATGTGCAGTTGTTGTTGCACGTTGCTGCTATTTGTTGCAAGTTAATTGTAATTTATAATTTTTGGAAGTTAAATAAAATGGACTACTTTTGTTTATGGATGTAGCCCAAGAAAGGGTGAACCACATTAATTTTTTTTATCTCATCTCTCTGTAAATTTTGTTCCTTTTTTGTGTTAATTAAATCTGCATTTAATTGATAATTAAATTCCTTATTTATGTGGATAAATCCTAACATATAAATTCCAATGGGATTGTAGACTCTCAAAAAGAAGAGATATCATTTGTTGATAAGGAAAAAATGATTCATATCCTCTTAGGGAAAATCCCATTTGAATCATACATAGAAGAAGTAAACCTAAAATATTACAATGAATCTAAAATATATATAAATAATTTCATGGGTACCACCAAGTGACAATCTAAAAAAACCAAACTTAGAAGGAGAATTTGAAATTGAAAGCACCACATCTAGCACATATAGTGGGGAAGTGTTAGATGCATGGATGCAAGAGGAACCATAACTCCACTCCCAAGGAATTACCATATTTTGTAGAATATTCATGATTAGAAATACCTTGGAAAATATTATGCATTCTACCATAGTTAAAAATTATCAACCACAAAATAACTACAAAACTCCACTCCCAAGGAATTACCAAATTTTGCAGAATATTCATGATTAGGAATACCTTGTAAAATACTCTACATTCTACTATAGTTACAAATTATCAACTACAAAATAATTGCATCAAGAAGAAAGACAACATAAAAGTAATATCTAAGGAAAAATCACCATATAAATCACATTTTACAAGGAATTTCACACATTGAGTTGCCTAATACTCAAGGTTGGAGACCTATTATCATTTATCACACAAATAGAAAAAAATCAAAATAAGGAAAGGAGACTAGGAATATTGAAATATACACTCATTTGTAATGCCACATGTTGGTATAATTCCCAAAAAGAACACTTAACACAATGGGTGATATTCAAAATCCTAATCAAAATAAGGCACCTACTGGAGGAAGGAGAATACAAGGAAATATCAAAATATAATGAGCACATTCCACCAAAGGAACATCTTACAATTTGTACTACCACATGTAGAAACATAAATGAGTATGGTGAATATATATATATATATATATATATATATATATATATATACAATTATTCTATTGGACATTAACATTGGTGGCATAGAATTGGTACACCAACCAAGAGCGAAGAGGATAAACCAATAATTGGACATAACTAACAAATGAATTTTACCATACCTTCTTAGAAAATAAAAACACATACATACATATTGCATTAATCAAAATGAAGGAGATAAGATTTAAATCATAGGAAATTCAAGAAATGGTGGTACTGCAAACCTCCACACCACTCCCAAAATTAGAAGGCATATGGAGATACATAGAATGACTTGATAAAGAAACCACATTACCAGAAAAGAGATGTTTCCTAAAATGGTAGGATGAGGAGGATTCCAAAAAATAGACATAGAAGTTCAACAAGAGGAAAGAGAATTAGAATCCCCCACATAGGCCAAATAAAAGTACTATTTAACTTGTTGGCAGTTGTCATTGATGTCAACACTAAGGAGATTGTTGGGAGTTGTTATCTTTGTTGTCAAAAATGTTTGTTACTTGTATCTCATGTCAAAGATTCCTATATGTGATCATCATTTTTGTCAACATTGAAGGTGTTTATTCCTTGGCATTGGTTATCATTGTTATATTCAGTTTGGGATAACATTGGTGATGAAGTTCATGATTGGATGCCATGCCTTATCAAAGAAGAATTGTTGAATTTCATAGTTGGATTTCATGCCTTATCTAAAGAATAGTTAATGAAGTTTATGGTTGGATGTCATGCCTTATCTAAAGAATGGTTGATGAAGTTCATGGTTGGATGTCATTCTTTATCAAAAAATAATTATTGAAGTTCAGATAATGCATTATTACTATCAGTAGAGTTGATTTCATAACGGTATACTCAGATGAAGCATTAACATGAGGATTAAAAGCATGAAAACTAGTGGAGATACTTTGTTGAAGGTCTATAGCATGTACTATGCTCTCTCTTGATGTTCCTGATGAAGTATATGTTGTTGAAAAACGTTCTGGCCTCCACAGGTTGCTTAAGTGTTTCTAGTTTAGCAAGATGCAGTGAAGTCTGTCTAGGAGAATGATTCACATTCCTCCACTGTTGATTCTTTGGTCTTGCAGTTTGGTATTCAATGTTAGTGTTTTGTGGATGTTGCACTCCTATCTTTTTAGGTCACCTATGTTGTTAAGGAGATCTCTATGAATTGTTGAAGGTTGGCAGTGTTGTTGGTTGTCTAGATTGGTCCAGGAAATGCTCCACATTTATCCTCATTAATGTCTCTACTCCTGTAGCTTAGTGAATGTTCTCTTAATGTTTTTATAGTTTCTTGGTTCCAATCTCATGTGCTCAAGTGGTTTGCAAGCTAATATGTTAATGTTATATCTCATGGTTAAGCATTCTATGTTTCTAGAATATAAATTTTTGTTCATGTTTGATCTGTGGTGGTTGGAGATGGAATGATAGTATGAAATAAATGTATGAAGGTTTTTTTGGATGTTCAAGGAAAATACCCATGTGATCTAAATGTTGATAATTAGCTGCTTTGGTGCTGCAATACATCTTGAGTTAGCTTTCTTAGTCTTTTGTGGATATCTGGCTGTAAGGGCTTGTTCCTTTGCTTGGTCCATGTGCTTGGAGGGACGCACCATCAATGGAAGATGTGTTGTGATAGATTTGGGTCTTGACCTATCTTTCTAAGGACCACATCAAGTTAATTCAATAAGAAGTATGTTTATGGGATGACTAGTTATGTGCTTCCAATGTTTCATCCACATTTTTCCTTAATGCCGACTTAGGTTGATGTGCACTTGCATTTAAATGGTTTTGGATCACATTGAAAGAAGTGATATGATATTTTTTGGTCCTCTCTATCTTTGGGATAGGACCACATTATGTTTTTGATGGAACACATTAAGTTAGATGCAACTTGGAGGAGAATTGTACAAGTGTGAAGAAGTGTGTGGGAAAATTGTATTAAATATCCAACAAAGATAGTGCTAAATATTATTAAAGGAAAGATCAATTGTGTTGTAAATTCCTTAGTCGATAGAGTGTTGTGTTGGAAAATCATTGTAATTCTCTCTTAATCATATTATATCCTTCTTTGAGATAGTGAATCTCATCAAGTCCTTGTATCTTGCTCCTAAAGTTATGTTTTCTTCAATTCAACAAGTCCTCTGTATCTTGCTTCAAGGTAGTGAGCCTTCTTGCAAGTATTTTTGGTAATGACCCTATATTATGAGTTAACTCTCACTATGGTTTTTCCCTCATTGGGTTTTCCACATTCTCTTTGTCCATTTGTTTTTTCTTTATTTCCATCTCTTTGTTTTTGATTTGAATATTTCTATATCTTTCATTGGTAAAGTTTGCTAAAGTTGATAAAGATTCAAATTTCTATATTATGTTCTACTTAAGGAGTTTGAGTAGTACTGAAAGTTTTAAGTTATGGAAGGGGTTTAGTTTTTGTGTAGAATGATTCACTCCCCCCCTCTTAGTCTCTAGAAGTGCTCAACATAACCAACTGATCAAACTAAAAGAAGAAAAAAAGGCTAAGAAAGGAGATCCTAAACGACTAAGATAGGAGATTATTGGGGTGACAATCTAGTGGTGTAAGTTGTAGAGATATTTGAATTTGAAGAAATCTTCCCTAGGAAATTTATAGACCTAAAAGGAATAAGGAGGAAGAAAGAGTCATGAAGATAAATTGAATTAAGGACTAAACCAATAAAGAAAATGCCATACTGACTAAAACCTTATATGAAGAAGGCATTCAAAGTAGTGTTGGATAAAATGTTAGAAGTTGGGATAATCAAACTAGTATATGTGGAGTGGATTAGACCAATAGTTATTTAGAACAATAAAATAAGATAAATAGGAGTTTTTATTGACTTTATAGAATTAAATAAAGCATGCCTCCATGACCACTTTCCTACACCACTCATAGAAGAAATTTTGGAATCATTAGTACCTGAAGAGAAATATGCTCCTTATGGATTTTCAGGATACCATCAAGTAAGAATAGTGATGAAGACCATCCAAAAATAAAATTTGTAATAGAATGGGGGTCCTACATGTACACAGTGATGCTATTTGGTTTAAAGAATGCACCTATAGTATTCAACAATATCATGATAAATGATTTTAAAGAATTTATACATGAATTTATAGAGGGTATTTGGATGATTCGATGGTATATGGATTGGTCAAAAATCACATCCAAGTACTCAAGATGATGATCAATATATTTTGAAGCATGTATATTTTCCTAAATTTGAAGGAGTGCATGTTTGTGGTACCATATGGCACATTATTAGGTCATATCATATGAAAGAAAGGTCTGATGGTAAACCAAATGAAGGTTACTTTAATCATGACACTACCACCACCAAAAATGCCTTCAATTTTTTTTTTTTCTAGGATATACTAGATACCACTAAAAATTCATAAAAGGATATATTGGAATAGCTACACCTATATAAGAACTACTAAAAATTAAATATAGTAGAAGTATTGAATGGATTGAGGAATGCCAACAAGTATTTGATACACTACAAAACAAAATTGTGGAAGCACCTATATTAATCTTTCCAAACTAGAACACACTATTATATATATATGTAGATACATTAGGAATTTTCATAGGAGCAGTATTAGCTCAACCTTAAAGGAAATAAAGATTACCCCATAGCCTTTGCAAGTAGAAACTATCCAAGGAAGATAAGAACTACACTACTAATTAGAGAGAAGTCTTAGCTATGGTTTATGCATTATAAAAATTTAGATACTACTTACTTTCAACACCATTTAAATTCTTCACAGGTCTTGAACCATTAGAATACTTACTCTATAGACCTATAATATAAAGAAGGACATGTTTTTAAAATAATGTTCAAACCTAGAAAACACAATCAAGGATCAAATTATTTATCAAGGATAGAAACAAAGGAGGAACAAAAAGATTGGCCAAAAGATCTACCTAGTGCACACCTATTTAGAAAAAATATTGATTCAGGAGCATCCAAAGGCATATAAGCAATCCTGCATCTTCATTTTATGTTTATTGATTGAATAAGACCAATGAATGTTCTACTGAAAATACACGATCCTATCAACATGACATTTGTGAATGTCTCTTTGACATTCCAATGGTGGTAGTAGTGTTGAGGGCATGATGGAGCTATATCGGTGAGAGTCAGGCTTGTCATTGAGACAATCTTGAATGTCTCTTCGACATTGGATGTCTCATCAACATTCGATGTCTCATCAACATTCCGTTGGATGTGCATTGTGTTGATATTTGATTTGAGGTGACCTTATAGTGTTGGCGAGATTTATTCCTAAGTCTCTTAGACAAGGTGTGTCTCATCGACGGTGTGGTGGTAGCAATGTCGATGTGACATATGAGTTTCGGTGTGACATCTTCTAATGTATCTTCAACATTCCAAAAGTAGTAGATGAATGGAGATGGTCAATGGAAATGGTTATTGAGTTAGGCTGTGACACTTGCTAGAGCGATATTCAATGTATTCCACATTGTTGTTGTGGAAAACATACTCATTGGCCAACTTGGTGAAGCTGCTGATTATGATATCACAAACTAATGATTTCAGGTGTTGATTGGGTGATCCAAGAAACTATGACATGGGAGTGGGAAAGTTCAAGGCTGACCTAGAGAGCTAGAAAGTGTATAGTTGCGAATTTTCACCCCTTATGCAAATTCCCATTTTACACTTCCTCACCTTAGAAAACCAAATTCGAAGGTGAAATTCCACATCAACAAGCTACCTTCGTTCCACTTGGCATTTTTCTTTTGCATGGTTAAGAGAGTATTTGTTGGAGACACGCGTGCAACATGCAAACATCCATGTGACGTGCTTACATCCTTGATAGATTCCTGTGTTTGAAGTTGGTAGAGGCATTGCATTCCCTATTGAGAATGATTTGTAACATCCCTCTTCGACCAACCAACCCAAAAATTCCTTATTCTTGCTCATTCTTCCTTCAAAAAAATTCATTCTCACTTCATTTCATCTCTACACATCCTCTAGCAATCTCTTCATGTCAAGCAACACTTTGGCGTGCTCCATAATAGCAGCAACAACACTCCATCAACTTTGTAAAGAAAGTGTGGAACAAGCCATTGCAATGTGGGCTTGAGGTTTTGCAACAACTCCCTTCATCATAGTTGAGGCTGTGGTGATTGTTATATCCTTTTTTTTTCCTCCATTAGCTAGTGAGCTCTTGGTGGAGGTGGTAACATTTTTCTCCTCTCCTTTATGATTTGGTTTAAGTAGCTATATACTATTTTGTAGTGTTATTTGCATTTCTCCTTCCTTTACTTCTTTATCATATATTTTGATATCATTTCTATCTTGGTTGTCCATGGAGGTGGAAACACTGAAATAGGGGTCTGACTAAGGTAGACCCCTATACATCCCCCAACAATTTTACCTCTTTCTTGTGTGTAGGTGGACATGTGTTTGAAGCTAACTAGCGAATTGGTGCACTAGTGAGATCATCTTTGTCACTCTAGCTTTCATCTACATACTCTATCACCTTCGTTTGTACTTTTCATACTTCATTGTACTATTTTGTTCCTTTAAGAATAGTTAGCTAGACTACCAGTTCATTTTCTAGTAGTTTATAGTGTGCTTCCTATTGTCTGGCTCTATGGACACCAGCGCACCCGAGAGACACCAACGCATTGCACTGTCATCCCAGAACTACAGTGTCATCCTCAGATAGAGAGCTATCTAAGGTACATTGTTGACTCCAAAAACCATCTTGCCTAGACTAAACTTTGATTTCAGGTCTGAAGAGTGGTTGTAGGGCCTTATAGTCTTCATCATTGTTGTCCTTCAACTTAAACATCCCTTTAGAGTGAGGTAAGTGAGGGTAGCCTTCCGCTCTTGGCTCTCCATGACTTGAGTCCTTGACGTGGTTAGTCCCCCTCTCTTATAGAAAGATATAAAACATTGAAGGAGTGTGAGTGTTGGGATGAGTGAGAAGATGTTAGAACAACACACAATGTAGAACAGAGTGTGAAATAAGATCTGCATTCAATAGATGCATGTAAGAAGCTACCCATGAGATGGAAAGTACTTTGTAATGTCGATCTAATAATAAAGATCATTTTTGTTGTGTAAACTTGGTTGTTTGTGTTTATTTATTTGAGTTTTGCGATAATTTGTGTTGGCTATGAGATTAGATATCCTGACAAGACCCTCAGGTCTCAGTTGTGTCAAGTGGTATCAAAGCAAGGTTTTCTCTTGGGAAGGTTTCAAGCATTTACGAAGTCCTATAGAGAATTTGTTGTGGGTAAGTGAGAAAGAAGGAAACCTGTAGCTATAGAGGATTTGCATAAGATGGCACAAAGAGGATGAGGTAGAGGATGAGGGGTGCAAAGAGAAATAGACCCTGTCTTGATAGATATGTTGAGAGGGATTGCACAAGATTAGAGGCTATCGAGAATGCACAATGAAGAAGTCATCATGTCAATGATGTGAGTGAAGAAGAAGAATAGGTTGAAGTTGAAGGTGAACAACTAGAACTTGATTGAGGATAAGAGAGGTTCATTCGAGCCCTAACCAGAATAAATACCAGACCCTATTTTGACCCTCATGAGTAAAAAGGGAACCTAAATTCTAATGAATTTCTGGATTGGATTACTAAGATGGAGAAGTAATTTGAATTTGAAGGTACTGAAGATGACAAGAAGGTGAAGTTTTCCTGCACAAAGTTGAAGGGGCATGCATCCCTATGGTGGGATCCTTTGCAGACTGATAGACAAAGTAGAGGTAAGGAGAAGATAAAATCATGGGACTGCATGGTGAACAAACTGAAAACAAAGTTCATGCCTATAGATTATTAGATAAGTCTATTTAGGAAATTATAGAACTTGAAGCAGAGAGAGTCCAGTGTCAAGGAGTACAATGAAGAGTTTTGTCGATTGAGTATTCAAGTAGATCATAGTAAGGATAAGGTTGAGCAAGTTGCAAGATACCTAAATGGTCTGCGAGTGTCCATTCAAGACGAAATAAGTTTTCCCAAGTTGCAAAGTGTGGAAGAGGCTTATCGATGTACCTTGAAAGCTAAGGAGAAATTAAACAGAAAGCAACAAAGCAATAACAGGGGTAGAGGTGAAAACCATTAAAAGGAATAGGGTAACTGAGAGGGGGAGTGAATTAGTTGTCACAAAAATTCAAATTCAAAACTTCAACACTTATCAATTCCACAACCACACTATTCTGTTATTAAGTATGAACATGAAACACAACTAACAAAAAGTAAACTCAACACAATGAACACCAAATTTTTATGTGGAAAAATCAATGAGGGAAAAACCATGGTGAGGATTAACTCACAATATAAAGAGATTATAAAACTGAATACAAAGTTTCACTGCCTAGAAGAGGACTCACTGTCCAGATAGAAAGGCTCACTACCTACAAAAAGGAATCATTGTCCAATAGGGAGGATCATTGCCTACAGATACAAAAGAGAACAAAAGATCCACCATGACAATTAACACACATTCACAACCTTGATTAGAAGATTGCAAAAACCTTCAACTCACTGCCTTCACGAATCTAACACAATGAAGTACTACTGCCTCAACTCACTCACACACACACTTCTGCTCTTATGATATGTGGCTTACTTCGTCACTTTGCATCACACTTTCAAATATTTTCCATTCAACTTGCATTTATACCATCTTCAACCTTATAAACTTTCTCCAAGGTTAGCCACATAAACTTCATTTTATAAAATTTGAATTAGGTCGACAACTCAATATTCCCACAGTGGAAAGGAATGAGAGTGGACAAATAAAAATATTTAACCAAGACCAAAAATAATATCTCAAATCAACCACATGCTTCCTTAATTAAATTTCAATTCTTCAAATGAAGTGTCAACACCAGGTTGGCCAAACCTAATGAAAACACAAATGAAAATTGATGTACATGCTTCTCAACAAGAAGATGACACACAAACAACACAACATGCTTCATTATGCACAAGAACACATCTCAGATTCTGTCAGATACAACCGTAACAAGTGCAACAATCTTTGAACACCAAAATTCTTCCATTAGTCCATTTGGACTATGCGAACACATATAACAACTCAGAAACATGACTTCTAGATCACCAAACCAAAAAATTCTTTTTGAGAAGCAAGAGAACACCAAAATGAGACATATTCGAGATCCATAAGATCTGAAACGAAACAACAGAGGACTGCGGAGTAGAAAAATTTCTCCTAGTCCACAAAAGACCAACTCTGTTAGAACAATTCACACATCGGTGAACGTAACTTTCACATGCCATCAAACCAAAAGCTAGAACTTGAGATATATCACCACAAGATCACCATTAGAAAACCTTTAGATCTACACAAGCATAGGATCAACATAGAAGAAATGTGAAGCACATACCAGAGCACACTATGAACACATTCATCACTCTAACTTCTCTTCTTTATTAATTTTCTCAAAAGCACTTGGAAACTCATCAAACCAACACATCTGTGACACCATAAATATAGCTCCATGTACTCACAACATCTCATAAGCATCTCAACTATACATGTATAATCTAAAATGTGTTGAAATCAATCACAACATTAATGACAATACCACCAAACTTGCTCATACTTGCAACAGAAATGCCCGAAGCCAAGGATAAAGCAGTGGTGGAAGAGGACATTATGCCAAGAAAGATGGAGAAGGCACCTGTCAAGACGTAGGATGTAGAGGAGATATCTGAGGAAAATGAGAGTCATCTTGAGGAAGAGGTAGAGGATTCACTATTACATGCTACAAATGTGGAGAGGTTGGTCACAAGTCTTTTGAATGCCCAAAAGGTCCAGGAAAAGGAAAAGAGGCTAGAGTGCATGTGGCCCAAGTTGAAGGTGAAATGGTGGAAACTTCAAAGCATGGAGAAGATCCAGAAGAGGGACAATCCTTGATGATAAGGAAGACTTTGTTAAGTCCTGAGAAGGTAGAAGTAGAACCGATACACAAAAGGAATTTGTTTAGAACCAAATACAAGTCAAGTGGTAAGTGTTGTAAGGTAATTGTAGATAGCGGCAACACGAACAATATTGTGTCTAATGAAATGGTGAGGAAGTTGAAGCTTTAAAGAATGAAGCATCCCAATCCATACAAGGTTTCGTGGTTGCAAAAGGAGCATCAATTAGTGGTAAGAGAACAATGCTTAGTTAATTTTCAGATTGGTAAATACAAGGATGAAATACTTTGTGATTTAATGCCAATGGTTGCATGTCATATTTTGTTGGGAAGACCATGGCAGTTTGATCATCATGTTGTTTATGATGGTAAGAATAATACATGTACCATTACGAAGGATGGTCAGGAATTTTCTTTGAATCCTGTGAACTATAAGGATGAAGACCTAGAAGGTACCTCCAAGGTGTGTTTTGTCACAGGAAAGTAGTTCCTAAAGGATCTGAAGAAGGATGATGTTTGTTATGCAGTGGTAGCATGACCACCATAGAACTTGACAATAGAAAAGGAAGAAAAGCTGCTAGTAGAAATTCAAGAATTGGTGGATGAGTATGCTGGCATGATGATGGAGTTACCATATGGACTAGCGCCAGTGAGGGAAATCAATCACTATATGGATTTGATTCTAGGTACGAGTTTTCCAAACAAGGCACCATATAAAATGACACCATAGGAGAATGAAGAAATAAATAGACAAGTCCAGGAGTTGTTGGCAACAGGTATAATTAGGGAGAGTCTCAGTCCATGGATTTTATCTACTGTATTAGTGCCTAAGAAGGGAGGTGAATTGAGGATGTGTACAAACTCTCATGTAATTAATAATATCACCATAAAATATAGATTTTCATTACCCAAAATGGATGATTTAATGGATTGTTTGAGCAAAGCAAGGTATTTCACAAAGATTGATCTAAAGAGTGGTTATCATCAAATCAAAATTTGTGAAGGGGATGAGTGGAAGAAAACATTCAAGATGAAGGATGGACTATATGAGTGGATGGTCATGCCATTTGGATTGACAAATGCACCTAGTACAATCATGAGATTGATGAATTAGGTGTTGAAGCCCTATCTTGGTAAGTTTGTCATAGTTTATCTTAATGATATTTTAATTTTCAGTAAAAAAAGAAGAACATTTATAACATATTAGAGTTGTTTTGTATAGATTGAAAGAAGAAAATTTAATGGTGAATCTAAAAAAAGTGTAATTTTATGAAAGAGTTAGTGTACTTCGGATTTGTGATTTTTGAGGAAGGATTAAAAATCAATCTTGAGAAAGTAAAGGTTATTGTTGAGTTGTCATCACCAAGGAGTACTTTTGAAGCCCATAGTTTTCATGGGTTGACAAAATTCTATAGGAATTTCATAAGAAATTTTAGTGGGATATGTGTTCCCATCATGAAGGAAATGAAGGGAACAAGAAGAGAGTTCCAATGGATAACTGCAACAGAGATGAGTTTTCAGTTGTTGAAAAATAAGGTGACATAACAATTGTTGTTGGTGTTAGTAGACTTTGGAAAGGTTTTCCAAGTGGATTGTGATGCAAGTGGGGCAGTAATTAGAGGAGTTCTTAGTCAAGAAGGAAGACCCATAGCCTACTTTAGTGAGAAGTTGAATGAAGCCAAGAGGAAATACTTAGTGTATGATTAGGAGTTCTATGAAATTGTGCAAGCACTCAAAAATTGGAGGCATTATTTATTGTTGAAAGAATTTGTGTTGTGTACAAATCATCATGCCCTACAATTCATAAACAACCAAGGTAAGTTGAACCAGAGGCATTTGAAGTGGGTTGAATTCTTGCAGAGTTATTCTTTTGTGTTAAAACATAGGAGTGGTAAATCCAATAGAGTTGTTGATGCATTAAGTAGGAGAACTTTGTTGCTGAGTGAGATGAGAGTGAATGTTGTTGGTTTTGATTCATTGGGTGAGTTGTATGAGTACAAATCAGATTTTAGAGAGGCATGGTTAGCATGCAAGAATCCATCTGAATTGGATTGGACTCCATGGTTAGAATATTTTATTCAAGAGAACTTGTTCAAAGAAAAGAAGTTGTGTATACCCAGAAGTTCCATGAGGGAGAATCTCATTAGAGAAAATCATAGTGGTGGATTAGGTGGGCATTTTGGAATAGATAAGACAACTATGTTTTTGAATGAAAGCTATTATTGGTCAGGAATGAGTGTGGATGTCAAGAAAATGGTACAAGGATGAAAAATTTGTCAGCATGCGAAGGGAATGAAACAAGATACTAGATTGTATGGGTAAGTGCACAAAGTTAAGTCCATAAAATGTGGAAGTTTTTTCCTTAGCCAAAAAAAGAAATCGACATTGCAAAAAAGGGATCCCATTTTTTATAAACGAGATCCCAATTTTTAAAATTTAGGATCCCGTTTAGCTTCGGGATCTCGATCCTAAATGCCAAACAAGATCCCACTTTTTAAAAATTGGGATTTTGTTTGTTAATGTTCCCGAGCCGATGGACACAGAATGAGATCTCGATTAGTATGAAATGAGATCCCAATTTCTAAAAATTGGGATCCCGTTTTGTAATGGTATTTATTTTTAAAAAAAGAACAAAACTTCATTCTCACTACACACGGGATCCTAATTTCGTGGGTGACAACAATTGCTAAAACCAACCTCTAGGTACGCCTCCACCCCCACTTTTTAGCATTTTTTAATTTTTTATTGAAATTGTTAATAAAAGAATAGATTTTACCATTTTTTAAAATTTATTTGGCGTTTTAAGCATTTTATTTCTCGTAATAGTAGAAATGAGGAATTTTAGAAATAGATGAAAAAATGCAATGAAACACAAATATATTGAATATAAAGGAAAAAATGAACCCTTAATTGTATTTTAGAAACAAAATTTAGCTTTTGAAACCTAAATTGTTCAATCAAACCAAAACAAATTGCATTTGAAAACCCTAATTGAAAGGAAACAAAACAATTTGTATTTCAAATCCCTAAATTAAAATGAAATAAAAAAATAATTACATTTGAAAACCTAACTGCTTTTGAACCCCGAATTCAAATCAAACAAAAAAAAGGATTTGAAAACCCTACTTTGAAATGAAAAAAATTGAATTAAAAACCCTAATTGTGTAGATTGAAACCCTAAATTGAATTAAAACAAAAAAAATGCTAAAACCCTAAATTGAAATCGAACAAATCATTTTGATTTTTAAAACTCTAATTTTGAGCTCAAGAAAAATCATTTGCATTGATTAAATGTTTTAAATTTCATTTGCATTGTATGGAGAAAACAATATGTTAAACTTTACTTTCAATGTTAAATTATAATTAGATTAGAAAACAATATGTTAAATAATAGTTACAATTCATAAATTTTATCAATGTTTGTTTGCAAATTTAGTTAGAAAATTCCTAAATCTAAGTGTACAATACATTTCCAATTGTCACTTAATTAGATAATATTCAACATTCATTTCTATTTTATGTTTTGATCTCTCTTAGTCATTCCTTGTTTCCATTTCTTGTTTGCATGTGTTGTTTGTTGTCTTTTCACAATCTTAACACTCATTCTAGTCAATTACTTGTTAATTAGGCTTATAGTTTAGTCTAAAATCTCAATTTGCACTAGTTACCTAGACGCTAAAAGAATCTAAATATTTTTCTTTTCTTTCTTTTAGGTTCTTTCAATTCCAAACAATCCAAAATAAAATACTTGATTCAACATTAACTAATTTTATATTATACATTTTATATCATAAAATTAATTTAAGTGGGAAATATTAATGAAAAAAATGTTAAATAAAATAATCTTATATTCAATTAAAAAATATCCAGCTAAAATATACATCAAAATCAATCTTAATAATACATAATTATGTGTTTCTATTATGGAAATAGTCAATCTATTCATAAAATAAAAAATATTCATAAACTAGTCACTAAATTGCAAGTCAATTATTCCAAGGGCCACCCAAACTTTACCCTAAGTTCCTTAAACCCTAAACCCTGAACCCTGAACTCTAAAATCTAAACCCTTAACACTAAAGCATTCATTTTGTCCTAGGACCTTAAAATAAAATTTAGTTGCCTTAGGAAACTCCACCAAATTTTATTCCCTTAAGCCATGCCATTTTGTCATAGGACCTTACTAAATAGATCTCCTTAAGCCATCCTATTACCCTAAACCCTAAACCCTAAAGCCATCATTTTTTCCTATGCCCTTAATGAAATTTGGTTGCCTTGGGAAATGTCACCAAATTTTATTCACTTGAGCCATGCCATTTGGTCCTGGGACCTCACTAGACATAGATCCCCTTGAGCCATCCTATCACCCTAAATTGTAAATCAATGTCTTAAGGGGTCCTAATATGAAATTTATTAAGGGGATCAAAGAAGTTCTCAAAATTTGGTGAAGTTTCCCAAGGCAACCAAATTCAACAATAATAAGATCATGCAAAATTATAATATGAATGAGATTTCATGATCTAGGTTGGTTAGTTGAAACAAGAGATATCTCAATTAACTACTCCACAAGAAAATGTTGTTCACTAACTTGCAAGTCCATTATTCCAAGGGACACCAAAAATTCACCCTAAGTTCCTTAAACCCTAAACCCTGAACTCTAAAATCTAAACCCTAAACACTAAAGAATTTATTTTTTTCCTAGGACCTTAAAATGAAATTTGGTTGCCTTAGGAAACTCCACCAAATTTTATTCCCTTAACCCATGTAATTTTGTCATAGTAACTTACTACATCGATCCCCTTAAGATATCCTATTACCCTAAAACCTAAACTCTAAACTCTAAACCCTAATCCCTAAAGCCATAATTTTTTCTTAGGCTCTTAATAAAATTTGGTTGCCTTGGGAAACTTCACCAAATTTTATTCACTTGAGCCATGCCATTTTGTCCTAGGACCTCACTAGACATAAATCCCCTTAAGCCATCCTATCACCCTAAGCTATAAATCGATATCTTAAGGGGTCCTAATATGACATTTCTTAAGGGGATCAAATAAGTTCTC
>VDFB02138258.1:0-54200 GCA_007258455.2 Sequoia sempervirens
CCTCATGCAAGACATGTACACCCAAATTTTGACCTTTTTAACTGATTTAACAAGACTTTTACTCATTTCTTCAAAATGTCTAAGTGTAACAAAAAATTTAATTTTGGGGTATAACAAAGATGAAACATGTATTTTTAATAGGTATACTTTTTCAAGAATCACATAGAGGAGTTTATGCATTAGACTTTTGTTAGAGTTTTAGTTCACGCCTCTAAATGTGACACAAAATGAAACGTGTATAGTAAATTGATCTTCAAATTATTCAAGGAAACTCCCTTTAACCTAAAATATGTGGGAATATTACATCATTACCATAGGTTGTTAGTGTGTCATTTAATAATTATTTGTTAGTTGGTTGTAGTTTATTTGTTGGTATTCTAAGTTGTTAAAACAACTCATATATTTAAGAGTTTGTTCATTTGTTATCTCATAATAATGGAGTTGTTATAGGAACCTTCCCGTAATATAGGAGATGGAGCTCCTATAAATATGTAATAGCATATTGAATGAAATGGGAGAGAGCATATGATATTACTTTGTGTGTCAAATTTGCTCTTAATTTGACTTAAAATCTAGGGATTTTAGAGAGTATGCAATACAAACAAACTTAATAAGAACGTATCTTTCTTTCTCAATCTATAACGCAAAGCGATTTCAGCACATCTCTAGATAAGAAATTTTGTGTAAAAGCTATCAACTATAGAGACTAATCAAACACAACTAAAAGACATTTATGAATTTCAATTAAATGTAAATATTGAAAATCATAACACAAACATGATGGGGTTCACCAAACAAACACATTGACTATGAATTCAATATGAAGGGCTACAAAGCCACAACACGTCCTCCAATAATTTTAACAATACAAAGCTCTTTAAATAATGGAAAACACTAAACTCACAACATGAATAACTAAAAAGACAATAATTCTCTGAACAAAAATTTCAACAATAGGCAGGTTTGAAAAATACCATTCCTTATCTAAGTGCAAAATAGCACTTATTTATATTGTTTGCAAGAATATGCATGAAAACAAACAAAATTAATTAATTGCACTTCAACCCTACCTATGGTTTCTTCCATGATGCACAAGCTTTATTACAAATTATTTTGTCCACTAAAACTAATAACTAGAGCATTTGATTGGTAATTCAACTAACAGCTGAGATTATTACAAGAACCAATAATAGTTTCTCGAAAATACACATCATTCACATAAAAAGAAAGGCTGCTTGCTGATTATGAACAGCAAAATTGAGTTTTGCTTTGTGAGTTCTATATGAATGGATGCAATCTTAACTTTCACTCTTCCTAAACTGTTTGATCCAACATGAAACAACACCACACTCGTATTATTTTAATACTTTCAAGCACTGAAAATGGGCATCCAACCTTGCATAGTTAACTTATCTCTAGAATTCCAAAAATTAGAAAAGTCAACATCATCTTTAAAACATGAGAGCCTCTTTTATAAATAGAAGATTTGACTAGTTTGAAAACTACTAACATGAGACTAATCATTTCAATACGGGAAAATCACTTCATCTATCAATAAAGACATTTCAAACTTTTATATGGTGAGTCAACCGCCTTTCTCCCATGCACCTCCTAGTATATGAATAAGCATGCCTTTTCCAACCCTACATGCACCTAGTAAAGGCTTTAAAACTTAGTTTTAAAATCTCAAATAAATCCTTAAGTGATGTGTGCACTTCCTTTTCATGTGTGCCTATATAATAGATGGCTTTCTTAAAAGTCTTTCACACCTATGTTTCTCACTTGGATGTGCCTGAACATTTTTAGCTTTACCCTTCACACACATGCACCTGGGCTCTACAATTTTGGTGGAAAATTCTTTTTCTTAACATCCTAGGGCACATGCTCAACAATGGACTCACAATTTTCAAAGAAGAAACTTATTTTTGTGCCCTAGGTTGCACATAATTGAATGGTTGCAATCTTAGCAAATAAAATTTATTTTTAGGTTTTCATGTACACACTTAGGGTTTCTACTCTTGTGTACCTCGATACAAGAGCATCTAAGTCCACAAGTGATCCTGCATTGGCCAAAAACATGGCAGTTCATTTTTTGTTTTTACTCTAAATTTTGGCGTGTGGTTTTCAAGTTATCCCTTGCTAGTGTGTCTTTTTTAAGTTGTTTCTTTAGCTCTTTAGTGGGGGGCACATGGTTAGCTGGTATACATTCCCAATTGCAAACCATACCCCCTTCTATGAAATGGTTGTCTTTTTCTTCTAACATTTCTCAATCTCATGGATGGTCACGTGGGGTCCATAGGATAGAACTGAACACAAAGGATTTAATTTATTTACTGAAATTGACTTTTCAGATTTGTTGATTATATGGGTCCCACATCCCTTATGTCTTGGCTTGAGCATCTAAGTCTAAACCTATGATTTTTCTAATGGAGCCCATACTTCTTTTCTAATAGTACTTGTATGTAACAAAATTTACAATGCAAAATAACAAAGAAAAACAGTAATCACAAATTTGACACAATATTTATGTGGAAACCTAGTAAAATTATAACAAGAAAAAACCACGAGAAAAGATCTTTCATATTTTATTTCTCAAAAAATTCACAATTACAACAACATTCAAAACTTACAAAAAATGACTCTAAAGGAGTATAAGAAATCCGAGTTGTAGAGTCCTTGTCAATCAAAACTTTCCAAAAATAGAAAGTGACTCATGCAACTACATGTCAAACATTTGTCAATATTACCCAAAATAAGGAGTCCCAAACTGAAAAAAATTATGACTTGCCGAAAACACCTTCGACGTCCAAGGGGGCTACAACAACCCCCTTGGGACCCCCCGTGATTTCAACCTTTAGTTCAATAGTAGGCCTTTGGTCACGTCGAGTGCATACCTAAAGCACTAGCTAGATACCAATGTCGACTATTCATCACTACTAGAATAACAATGCCATATTGAAAGACCAATGCCAATGCTACCAATCATCAAGTAAAATGCAAGCCTAGAAAATTTTTGCACCAGATGAACTTCTCTCTACCAATGTGTTAGCATATTTTGTCATTGATGTCAAGGTGTGACCTACTGTCTACTTGAGTTGGTTGAGCTAGTTGCCTACTTGCTTGAGCTACTTGCCTACTTGCTTGAGCTACTTGGTTGTCTGCTTGAGCTAGATGGTTACCTGGTTGAGCTAGTTGTTGTTTGGTTGAGCAGTTTGCTTGTCTGTTTCAGCCCTTTGCTTACTTACTTGGTTAGCATTTGTGCCTGTTGGCGTTTAAATTCGCACCTCTGGAATGCGTATTTGAAACGGACAGCTATGCACAAATAAACTGCTCTTCAAATTACGAGGGGAAGCTCCCTCTTGCTGATGGTGTTGAAAGAAAGTAAACTAAGAACTAAGTTGCCTATCTCTTTGATCAGCTTAGAGCACAAGGTTTATTAAACACAAACATCACAACTGAGATTTTCTGTTTTAAGAACTTCAACTACGACTAACTTAAACTAAAGACGTTTTTAACTTCTCAAGTAATAAGCAGAGCAAGAGAAACTAGAAATGAACAAGGTTGATTTCTGACAAAATACTTCAATAAACTCTCTCTCAACAAACATCTACACACTTCAATGTAAGTTGAAATCAAGATCATAAAAGTAGAACATAAATAACGGAAATATGAGATGTTATATCAAGGCAAAGGAGGCTCATGATTTTATTACTCAAACTTCTGGAACAAAACTCACTTCTAACATGCCTGGAATGAGAAATTGCAGCTAAAGAGGCTTGCAATCTTGTTCTTACACAATAGAAACAGCAATCACAATAACTCCTTGTTGGCTAAAGAGACTCAACAATTTGCTACCACAAAACAATTGAACAACACTTGAATAACAAATAGAAGGCACAATAGGCTCAGCGTTTTGTTATCACTAGCATGGTTAAAGAAAACTAATGAGCAAAGGCTCTTATTTATAGACAAGCAGAGGAGTAGAGAACCCTAAAATCTCCTTGCTTTCACAATCTAGGGCTTGCTCAGCAAGCAAGCTTTATTACTAAATCTAGAAAGAAGATAACATCTAACACCTAAGAAAGCAGAAAAAGCGGGAAACGCCAACTATTACATTTATCTTCATTCTCTTCTCAAAGAATGGATAAGAATCATTCCAAGAATAGAAAGAAAGTGGGAAAGAAAGCTTCTAGAAGAAAGATGCTTTAAAGCTCGATCACATCCACTAGAAAATTAGAAATTGTGTCCCGGTTCGGTGCATCTATTCCCTCAATAGCAAAACACCACTTTTCTAGAATATCTTCAGCATCTGCAACAAACCTGCATGTATAAATTCCCAGCCCTAATGGAAAATGAAGGGAGGGTTTCCTTCTATTCCTCAAGACTGTGTGGACATTGTGTGCTTGCCTCAAGAACTCCATGAAGACGACCTCGTTTGACGGATACCTTGGTAACATGAGCGGGGCACCTGAATAGCCATAGACCCTGAGATAGGTAAAAGTAGGAAATTGTATGAACCAATCTGCCCACTCCGCCATCGCTGCCCTGGCAACTGAAGATATACGGACGTGTAATTCATTGTCCAGGTCCCGCACTGTGTACATCAAAAAAGCCTCGTTCACTCTCTTGTAGTGATGCAGGGACTTCGTGAATTCCAACTGGGGATAGTAGTTATATATATGTTGTACACTCAATGATCCCTCAGTGTTCAACCCTCTAAATTGACCTTGATAGGCCACCAGGTAGACTAGGTAAGAAACCATATGGAATTCATGAAATTGGAAGTATTTTGTTATCTACTGATGTAGGCTGTCACTGATCAAGTGGGCCAATCATAGAACTCGGTTTTCTTCATGATGTGGGGTATGGCGTAAATCATCCAAGGCTGAAACTTGGTGGCATCTTCTGAGCCAGTTACCCTGTTGAGCAAGGTGATAATGATGGCAATCTCATCCTCAAACTCTCCTCGCCCAACGTAGTTTGGCAGAGTCTTATGCTTTTCTTTCATCCACCTCTGCGCAATCTTCTTACTATATTTGTCTTTATGCATGTCCCATATTCTTTCACATTCACCCTTTGAGATACTAACACTTTCAGGCCATGGGGGAATGGAAAAACACTTCTCGATCATATCAGGCTTCAGACTGCAAATTAATCTACCATCAGCTGATTGGATCTCCCTAGTAGTCGGGTTGTAATATTTGATGCAACCGATTACGAACTCAAGACTCTGAACTGATATAGGAATAGATGCTGATTGAGGTGTTGCCTACGCTCTCCAAAGCGTGTAAATCAAACATTGGCTTGATGTGATGCAAATCTGTCTCAGCCGTTTTGATGTAATCATGATAGAGAGCTGATCCAGTCTTCAAAACATTGGGAGTGTACTCCATTTCGGAAACCTTGAAGAATGACTGTAAACTCGCCTAGGTTCAAACAAGTTATGAGCAACTTACTATTTTTAGAACGCTGATTTTCTTGCTCCAACGGACAAATTTTTGAAAAAATTTCTAAGATATGGGTTTTGCTCAGAATTTCGTTGCAAGACAACCCAGATCGTCCGTTTTTTAGAATTTTGAATTTTGCCTAAAAAAGCAGCACACCCTAATTTCTTCAATTTTCCCAAAAAACGCTGGCATCTGGGTTTTGTTCAGAATATGATTAGAAATGGACCCAGTTGATTAGATTTGCAAAACACCGATGGCTGATCAAAAAAGCAGCCAACCCTAGGATTTGAAACTTTCTTGAAAAAAGTTGTGATATGGGTTTTCTTCAAAAGACTGATTTGAGAAGACCCAAATGGTTGAAAACTAAATGCACTGAGGATTTCACTGACATGCAAATAAAAAGGAGCTGCTGCAACTTGATGAAGTTCTTGAAAATTTCTTCAGAAGAATGAGGTGAAAAGACCTAGATGGCTGAAAATTTGAAAACCTTGGCCTTCTCCTTGAAAAACTTGATCTTCTGGATGAAAAAGCAAAGGTTTATGTTGCTGGTCTGAAAAATTTGACGAATAATCAGCAAACTAAGCTCTTGAATCTTGAAAAATTTCTTCGAACTTGCTGCTCCAACTTTCTCCTTTGAATGCTACTTGCAAAAATAATAAAAATTACATTGAAGAGAGGTGTTAAATAGACTTAGGGTTTGGTTTTAGGTTTGTTTTCTTTTGCTTTTATTTTCAAAACCCTAAAATCTCAGCTCATTGAACTTGGACGCCATCTTCCTTCTTGCAATTTTGAAATTTTGAAAATCTTGAGAATTTCTCTAAGGCATGAGAAGTTGGGCGCCCTTCTTGGCTAGGGGCGCCCACTTCAAGCAGTGTTAGTCATTTTTTTTCTTTGATATTTTCAACTTTCTTCCATTTTGACCTCCTACTTCGCCTTCGGTTTTCAGCTTGCAGACTAATCTGATGGGCGAGTTGAAGGATTCATCACGGAGCCTAACTGATTCTGAGAAGATTGGTCTGGAGTCGTCTCTAGCTAAAATCTTCATTTTCACCTTCGAATTCATGGGAGCCTTTTTCCTCCAAGGGCGCCCATTTTTGTCCAGAGTTAGCCATTTTTTATGATCTTCAACTTCTTCATTGACTCCTCTTCTACAGATGATCTCGTCGAATCTGGTGATCCAGGCATCGAATTGACTGCCGGTTATGCTCGTTGTGAAGCTGATGAAATATTAAGAGGGGTCTCCTGGGAGAGACTTCATCAAACAGTGAGTTTTAAAGCTCCAAAAGCTTGGGCGCCCCTAGCAAGCTGGGGTGCCCAAACTCACCAGAGTTAGTTTATTTTCCACTTTTTCCTGTTTGATTATGAACTTTGATCCTTAGCTCTTGTCAGACCCTCCGTTCAGCTCCTCGTATCTGGCGACTGCAACCTCCGATCGACGCGCTGAGTATCTCGTTGGAAAGCCAGATCAACTGCGAAGAGATCACGTTAGAGCTTCATCTATGAATTCATCTTTTTTACCACTTGAAATCTTGGGCGCCTCTTCTCTCCTAGGGCACCCAAACCTTCTAGACTTACCCATTTTTTCATTTGACTTTCTTCAGAGTTTGAAACTTTCATTCTGTACGTTCTTCTTTGATCTGAATCTGCTGAAGATTGAACAGTCGGATGATTTGACGGAGACATGCGTTGCGAAGCTAGCTGAATACTAAAGAGATCAAGCCTATTCTCAAACCCTAACTGCTGAGTTAGGTGCTTCAAAAAGTTGGGCACCCTTCTTCACCAAGGGCGCCCAAAGTTCTCACACTTAGTCAATTTTTAGTAATTTTCATGTTCTTCATTCTGATTTCAGTTTGGGTCTCCCTTGTTCGGCGCTGAATCCCGAGCGACTGGATAATCTAACGACTGCACCGTTGGATTCATTGCGGAGCTGATAGAGAACTGAGCAACTTTGACTGGAAGTGTAAACCCTAATTTCATCATTTAATGCCCTAAAAAGATGGGTGCCTATTCTCACCTGGGGTGCCCACTTCAACCAGTGTTAGAAAATTTTCACAGTCTTCATCCTCTTTCTTCGTTCTTCGTGCTTGTTTACCATCTCACCTTCTGTTTAATGCTTTGAATGTTGAATATGACGCCTAGCAGCTGACTGACCTCCATTGATGACCTCGGAGCTCCCGATATGCTTCTGAAAAAGCAAAATAAACCCACTAGGGCAAAATTGATTATTTTGAGATTCTGACTACACTAGTCTGATATGGACATATTTTGAGCCAATCAAAATCAGTTTCAAAAGAAACCCAAAAGAAGTTACTATTTTTAGAAAATTTCTAAAAATAGCAGTTTTCCTAAAAAGTAGGGATGAAAAACTGAGATCTAGGTTTTGTAGATTAAGCTGCTCTAAGCAGACCCAGATCATCAGATTTTGGAAATTTTAAGTTTTAATCCCTCATGCAAGACATGCACACCCAAATTTTGACCTTTTTGACTGATTTAACAAGACTTTTACTCATTTCTTCAAATGTCTAAGTGTAACAAAAATTTTAATTTTGGGGTACAACAGTACCAAATCAACTTGCTTTGTCAGCAAGTTGTGTCTATTTAAAAAGTCAATTGTTGTGCCACATCAGCGTAAGCTTTTAAAGGACTCTGGTCATAGAGACAACATCTTGAAGCATGTGTAAAGTTTAGCAACATCTTGATATTTATTGGGTTGGTTTCTAAGTTGAGGCATCAAATATTTTTGACAGGAATGAATATTGGGACGGCTTGATATTTGAGGCCGGCTATTTAAAATGAGTTTTCAGTTTAAAATTTTCAATGCTATATTTACACCTTTTAGCATCTCCATTTTAAGCGATTCATTTTAGAGTTGTTATAAATCTATTAAAATAAAAAAAAATATTAATGAGCCAATAAGAAATTGTAAAATTGAAAGAGACATACATAAATAAGCATTATGGAGCTTGCATGTGAGTTACTTTTTGTCTGAAGGTGGAGACGTGGTTTTCATATTATGCAAGCATCTTTATTCTCTGGCGTCGGTTTTGAAGAAGGCGGCTTAGCTATTTTGGTCATAATTCCTTCATCTTTAGCAACAGCTTCTATGTTTGAGCATTTGTTTCAAAAATCAGCTAGCATGTTTATAGGGTGACTTTTTCCTAGGCATGGGTTGTTTTGCTAGTGGAGCATCGCGTCTTCATTCTAAATGTCAACCTTACTCTGTGTGGCTTACAAATATGGAAGCATCATTTTCGTATTTGCTTCAGCGATTTTTCATTTACTCTTCTCCATATCTGTGGGTTCATGAGAGTTATGTTTTCTGCCATCTTTATTCTTTGTAAGATGTGCGATAAGTGGCAGAAAAGAAAAAAATTAAATTGTGCTTAATATCATATACGCTACTGTTTCTATGTTTGAAGAGCTATGATTGAAATGACCTGCATATTTTCGCTATTATTGTATGTATGGTGTGAATGGGTGAATGTGCTAAGTTCTGAGACAACATATGGAATATTCATGAGGTTCGGGTTGTATTCAAGTTTGTAACAGATTACATTCTTTTTTAAAAATGGCAACATTCGATGTGGTATTCAACATTCTTTAGTTCAGTTTGAATAGTGTTGGCAGAAAAAATCATGTAACTTCTTTCTTCTAGTTCATACGATTTGGAAGCCTAGCAGAGATGAAGCATAATCATTGAAGAGATCACCTAACTCACGTTATTCTACCACCATCAAGCCTTATTCGAGGGCAGCATTCTTCTCTTATTCTGAAATGTGTACCTTTCATTTTATGATATTATCTTGTTTATGAGGTTGAAGCTAGTGTGATTGAACTTGTTTTCTAGAATCATTTTGAGAAATTACCAGCGGTCTAGAGTCATTTAAAATGATTTAAAAGGCTGAGGATGTTTGTTTTGATATCACCCAAGTTATCTTTTGCATGAAGCGAAGTTAAGGTATAAAAGGGGAAGTATGGGTCTCAGTGTTTAGACATGTATCTGTAATACAATCTAATTCTGCTGTCTTGAAATTTTCTGAACGAAGTCACTCTTTGTCTTGATATATATGTGGGCAGCAACATTTGAATTTGAAGGCTTGATTATGAAATGAAGTTTGTGTTTGGGAAGGAACGCTTGAGTGGTATTCTTGTTTGTATGGGTATCAATTGACGGTATGAAGTCTTGAGAATGTGTTCCAAAGTCTAGTAAACTTAAATTGTGTTAAACTTCAGTGAGTTGGTGCTCACATTGTGGTTAGTGCTTCAGCAGGGAGTTGGTGCTTGAGGGAGACTTGGTGCTCTCGATTGGGTTGGTGCTCACTTGTGTAACTGGGTTGGTGCCCTTTGAAGATAATAAAAGCAATATTTTGTTGTGGATTTTTACATGAAAGGGTTTTCCATGTAATCCTGGTGTTCATCTTGTTCATGGTGTTTTATGTTGCTCTTAATGCTCAAATTTCTGATTTATATGGTTTTGATTTTAAAGAATTTATCTTGATTCACCCTGCCAGCCCCTCTCGGTATTTCTTATCTGCTCTTCAATTGGTATCAGAGCGGGGTTCCTCAATTTGTAAGCTTAACCAATTGGAGGTTGGTCCTGATTGCACACATGGATTCAAATGAAGGTCTTGCTACAAACAGAGCTCCTCTATTTGATGGCTACAACTATGTTTTCTAGAGTATTCAAATGCGCACTTATTTGACGTCACTTGGTTTCGATATATGGCAAACTGTTGTAAAAGGGTATACTATTCCAGCAACTCCTTCGTCTGATGCTGATGGCACAAAGGCTTTTGAAAACAATGCAAAAGTTGTGATATTGCTATCAAGATTCAACCGTGTAGTTATATGAGTCAAACTCATTGACCCATGTTTCATGAGTAGTGGTTCACAAGAACCCATCTCACATGATAATGAATGGTCACTTAGCACTCATTGCATCTAGGTGATGCTCCTGAGAGGTGAAGCACTAGGCCTTCAGGAGTCACCCATCCTATTACTACTCTCCAACTCAAAGCTTTAACCACAGATTTTCCTCGAGGTTAAGCCGCCAACTGCAACCCCATTTGTAAAACCTTCAGCAAGTGTTGTGACTTATGAACCATTAATTATAGAGCCCCTTTATCTCATCAATTGATAAGTAGGAGGTATTTTCCACAACGTGTCAAATTATGATATTGCTATCGGGGATTCAACCATGTAGTTATCTGAGTCAAACTCATTGACCCATGTTTCATGAGTAGTGGTTCATAGAACCCATCTCTGTGATAATAGATAGTCCTCTTAGCACTCACACATCTGGAGTGATACTTCTGAAGGTGAAGCATTGGGCCTTTCCAAGAGGTCACCCATCCCAATACTACTCCAAATCAAGCGCACTAAACCATAGAGTTTTCCCAAAGGTTGAGCCCACTTAGCTTGCAACCTAGTTTGGTTCGTCCGGAACCCATCCCAATACTACTCCAGCTCAATGCAAAAAGCTTTGAATGCAATCTTATGTGGTTTTTCTGAAACTGAATTTGTAAAAGTTATGCATTGTGATACAGCACATGAAATTTGGGAGAAACTGCAAAAAACGTATGAAGGTGACGATAAGGTTAAGAAGGCAAAGCTTCAAACTCACAAAAGTCATTTTGAGAGTCTCAGGATAAAGGTGTTTAGTTGCTCTTAATGCTCCTAATTTCTGATGATTTATATGGTTTGAGTTTTAAAAGTTTGCAATACTAATTCACCCCTCTCGGTATTTCCATGTGTGCTCTTCACAATGGGCTTCATCAAAATATATGTTGGGTTTTACATGGGTGTGTATCTTGGCAAAGATATATGTCCTTCCACCTCATGTACAAAGTGATATTGAATATCAATATGCTTTGTTTTGGCATGATATGCAGAGTTTCATGCTAAGTGTAAAGCACTTTGGCTGTCATAATGCAACACCATGTTGTCCTACTTTACCTACAATTCACCCAAAAGTCTATGAAGCCAAATTGCCTCCTTGCTAACCTGTGTTGTTGCCATATATTCAGCTTCAGTAGTAGACAATGCCACCACTATCTACAACTTTGATACCCAACTAATAGCACCTCCAACTAAGGAGAAAACATAACCTATAGTGGACTTTCTCTTATCTCTGTCTCCACCAAAATTTGCATCCACATACCAATTAACCTGAAGACTACTCCCACTGTAACAGATAGCAGCATCAAAAGTGCCTATCAAATACCTAAGAATCCACTTCAGAGCCATCCAATGCTCAGGACCTAGATTTTCCATGTAACGACTCACTACTCCCACTGCTTGTGCAATGTCTGGTCTAGTGCACACCATGGCAAACATAAGACTACCAACTGTTGATGAGTACGGTACACGAGACATCTATGTCTTCTCTGCTTCTGTGCTAGGACACTGTTTTGAAGACAATTTAATATGAATAGGAAATGGAGTACTAATTGGTTGTGCATTTTGCATATTGAAGCGCTGCAAAACCTTCTCCACATAAGTTTTTTGTGACAATCATATTTTCCTATTGTTTTTGTTTCTGTGTATCCTCATACCAAGAATCTGATTTGCTTTGCCTAAGTCCTTCATCTCAAACTCCCTAGCAAGCTGAGCTTTCAAATGGATGATTTTATTCATGTTGGGACCTGTTACCAACATATCATTAACATATAGAAGCAAAACTGCCATCATCATAACTTTGAAAATAGGCACAATGATCAACCTCACATCTGCTAAAACCCAAACTCATCATGAAGGAATCAAACCACTTGTACCAACACATTAGCACCTCTTTCAAGCCATAAGCGATTTTCTCAACCTACAAACAAGATTCTCCTTGTGTCTTTCCTCAAAATCTTTTGGTTGTTGCATATAAATCTCCTCTAAGTGATCACCGTGCAAGAAGGTCGTTTTTACATCTAACTGTTCCAACTCCAAATCAAGACTAGCAACTAGAGCTAAAACAACTCTAATATTACTTAACTATACAACAGGTGAAAAAATTTCATCGAAATCAATACTAGAATTTTGTGCATAACCCTTCACCACCAATTGAGCTTTATACCTCTCCAAATTATCATTTATGCCCCTTTTCAATTTGAAGACCCACTTGTTCCCAATAGATTTTTGCCCCTTAGGCAATGGTACAAGCTCCCATGTCTTGTTCTTATGAAGAGCTTCCATCTCTTCTTCCATGGCAACTCTCCACTCGCTTGCACATTCAGATTCACAAGCCTCCTAATATGAACTAGGTTCACCAACATCAATTAGTAATGCATAAGTAGAATTACAAGTAGGACAGCACCTTTCAGGTGCTTTGGATACTCTAGTGGATCTCCATACAAGGGGTAATATATCACCTTGTGGCACAATTGATTGTTGTTCACCTTGCTGATTTTCATCTGGTACATGCAAATTATCATCATAACTTTCCACCTCAACTGGAATAACTTCTATACTTTGTTGTTAAATATGCTAACCAATTTTTTGTGCCCAATTTTACACAATCATCAACACTTGGCCAATTTGATTAGCGTTAGCGCCAAATCCAAAACACTATCAAAGCAACTCTAACCAAGAATGCGCCCTAAAACCACTTAAGGAAGAGGGGCGGGCATATGGTCAGAGGGTCCCTAGTATCCAAACTTGATATAGAAATAGAATGCAACTAAACTGAAGATAAAACTCAACGTCAAGAATGTGCACTCAAGATCCCAATGAGGGCGAGGTGCTAACATATGATGAAGTACTTATTACAATTTGAAAGTAAACTTAGGCGGATAACCAGCCATGAAGATTCAACTATCTAATTCATCTGCTGCGGCGGGCATCCACTCAGGAGTGGGAATTCTCCACTTGATTCAGTGGGTACAATGAAAGATACACTTATTCTCCACACTGGCGGTAAACCATCGGTGAATTAATGTTTGCTTAAATTACAAGTAAATGCGACAATAACAAATTGGTTGGATTAGTACTACTAATGCACAACCTTACAATCAAGATACTCTGCAATTTACTAGTATTACAATGATAAGAACAATGTCAATATGTGAAGAATAGTTCTCTCCAAATTACAAATGCTCAAAACACTAAAAATGAAGCATAAAATCTGGTTCTTTTGAAGTGCGATATAAAAAACCAGCAAACTGAAGCGTAAATCAGCAACACGTGAATCAATGAAATGCACATAACTTTATCAATTTACCTCCAAAATTGAGTGAAATCAATTGCAATGAACCTCTAGAGAATAGGCGCCCATGTCATGATGATGAAACAGCTTCAAAAAGCAACCATTAATTTACTTGCACAATTCCCAATGCTCCCAACATGGTATGAACCTTAGCAAGGGCAATTTTGCAAGAATAAAAATAAATACTTTGAAATAAATTTTGGTCTTCTATGGGAAGGGGCGCCCATGTGCTAGGAATCCATATATTCAATACCCAGAAGCATATTAAAATCGTACAAAGAGCTGTTAATGAAAATCACCTTCAGCCATGAATGAACCAGCAAGCTCAAAAACTGAAAAACACTTCAAATTCTCCAACAATGAAGCTCAATGTGCACTTCTGAATGAAGCACACTATCAATCCACCATCTAGGGAACCATAGTTTCAGGCCCAAAGAATGTAGACAAATTGCTAAGCTTTCCCTTAGCCGGATTCTGGATTTCAAACCAGCAGCATAACTTTACAATATTTCCAAAGATAATCAGCTCTTCAAACAACAGCAATATATAAGTTTCAATTGGCAAATGAAACACTTCAAATTCCAAGAAGTCAAATCACTTCAACTTCCAAGAGGGACGCTACCTTTAAGCATTTACTTTTTGAAATAATAAAACATTATTCAACTTTTCTTTTAGGCGTCAATTTCCAAATTGCAACAATAAAGCATTTATTTAAATCATTAAATGCTCAACATGACCCCTTAATGACCCCTCTTTAAAACAACATGAAGTTATTAAGCCTAGGCGTGGGGTACAACTGAAAACATGAAATTGACTAAGTATATAAAACCAGGTCATGGAGATAGCAAAACCAATACTTAATCTTGAAACTAATGGATAGCAAGATGACTTGAGCTAAGCTGATGTGCTTGCCAAATTAGACTTACTAAAATGGCCAACTGCTATAAATAGTAGTTCATCAAATAGCAATAGGCCCGAACATTGGGCGCAAAGGATTGGTTGTTGCTAGTGAATCTTGCCAAAGATAGACTTGCTAAAAATGGCAAACTGCTATAAATAGTAGTCACACAACATCCCTCGAACACCAATTTGAGGCAATATCTGAAAGAAGCCCTAATTTTACTGGTGAGTAGCCCTCACAGTTTTTGAATATTTTAAATCCAAATGAAGAGCATATGGCCAAAATGGGGACTGTACATGTTCTTTACCCCTCTTTGCATTGATTTTTCATTAAAATAAACATCTCATTAACTATAATACGTAGTGGCAATATCCCACAATCTATACCCACTTTGTACCTTCTAAATGGTTAAAGAAAGACACATTTTGTGGACTTCACGTCCAGCTTATTTCTATTCTCTTTAGGAATATGAGCATAAGCATCATAACCAAATACACGAAGAAAGGAATAATCAATAGTTTTACCTGTCCATAATTCTTCAAGGATTTTATTATCAACAGTTGTAGTGGGTGATCTATTGATCAAGAAACAACCTATACAAACAGCCTCAGCCCAAAATTTATGCTCTAAACCAGCAATGCTTAGCATACATCTAGCTCACTCCATAATTGTACAATTCATACATTCAGCAACACCATTTTGTTGTGGTGTCCTAGCAATCGTCAATTGCCTTGCAATGCCATACTCATTACAAAACTAGTTAAACTCTCTTGAACAAAATTCTCCTTCGTTATTTGTTCTTAGACATTTTATTGTCTTATCCTTTTGATTCTCTACCAGAGCTTTAAACTTCTTAAAATAAGAAAACACTTCAGACTTCTTGAAAAGATAAATCCACACCTTACAAGAATAATCATCTGTAAATGAAACAAAATATGACGAACCCCCAAATAGATGTTATAGGAGCTTCCCAAGTATCTAAATGAATTAATTCTAAAACATCTTTACTTCTAGTAGTACTTCTAGAAAAACTCGGTCTATTTTGTTTTCCAAACAAACAATGTTCACAAAAACTTAAATCTTTACATTTGGTACCTAGGAGAAGATTTCTATCTAGTAGTACCTTGAGACCACGTTCACTCATATGGCCTAGCCATTGATGCCAGGTTGATACAAAGTTTGCTTCTACATCAAACGCCACTGCAGCTTCTCCACTGCTAGTTTCCTCAACCAACCTATAGAGATTGCCTACTTTTTCTCCCTTCAACACAACCAGCACACCCTTTGTTACCTTGAGACAGCTATTTTCACCACTGAATCGATAACCTTGTTCATCAAAAACTCCAAGTGACAACGAAGTTTTCTTTAATCCTGGTACATGATTGACATGCTAAATAGTCCTTACCATTCCATCAAACATCTTGATTCTTATGTCACCTTCACCATTAGCTTCATAGGGGTTGTCATTTCCCATGTAAATCATACCTCCATCACATGACCGATAAGTAGAAAATCAGCCTCTATGTGGAGTCATGTGAAAAGAGGCACCAGAATCAAGAATCCAAACATGAAGTAAAGAGCCTCTCAAATTAGCAGTTAATACCTCTTCGTCTTCTAATGGTATTTGAACTTCTATTGTGTTTGCCTCAGATGCCTGTGAACTAGAATTTTCTTTGCTTGCTTTTGACAGCCTGCAATCCTTTTTGACATGTCCATTTTTGCCACAATTCCAACATTTTACTCTTTTTCACCCCTTGGATTTGGACCTAGTTTGTCCATGCTCAATATTTCCTCTTTCCTCAGTTTTACCTCTTGCAATTAGGGCTTCATTAGAAAATCCTTGAGATGTCTTCCGCCTTGAATCTTCAAATATTATAGCAGCCACCACATCTTCAAAGACCAATTTCCCACTCGGAGTTGAGTCACTAAGACCCATAACTAGTTGATTCCAAGTTTCAGGCAACAAGCACAATAAAATTGCTTCCTTATCCTCTTCTTCGATTTTCACCCCCATTGAAGCCAACTTGCTTGTCAATGTGTTGAAATCGTTCAAATGATCTGTGACAAATGAATTGTCACACATTCTCAAATTATACAGTTGCCTACATAACAGAAATTTATTTTGCCAATGACTTCATCTCATACAACTTTTCAAGCTTAGACCTCAAGTAATGTGCAGTTTTCTCCTCTACAACATTGAATAGTACTGAATCTGTTAGAGCTAGTTGGATCGTTGCTCTGGCCATGCTATGCTTTTCATTCCAATCTGCCTCGATCATGGCTACAAGTTTTGATGCCACCCCTTTGAGAGTTAGGGCACATCCATCCTTCACTAGTAAAGCTTGAATCTTTAGCTTCCATAGACCAAAATTAGAACCATCAAACTTTTGCACCTCAAATCTGGTAACCATGCTTCTTGTCATTGTTTACTTCTCAAAAAACACAACTTCTGCACAAACAACCTTTGTCTACTACCAAGTGTAAAAAAAATCATAGTGCAAAAAATAGAGAAAAACAATAAGCACAACTATAACACAGTATTTATGTGGAAAACCTAGTAAAATTATACTAGGAAAAAAACCACATGCAAAGATATTTCATATTTTATTTCCCAAGAAATTTGCAATTACAACAACCTTCAAAAGTTATAGAATACATGACTTGAACAAAGTATAATAAATCCGAGTTGTAAGAATTGCCTTGTCAGAGACAAAACTTTCCAAAATAGAAAGTGTGATACATGCAACTACATGTTGAACATTAGATCATTGCTGGAATAACAATACAACTAACTTCATATTCCAACATTGTGTATATGTTGGGATAAGATTAGCCAATGTGCTGACTTAGTAACTAAATTCCTTTGATCATAACAACTCATTCTGTAAGATATTTCCTTTCAAAACCTCATAACTACTTCTTGGTACCACAAATCTAGTGTTATCCTTAGCATCATTCTTGAAATGTTCATTCATTTGCCCTATTTGGCATCTCCTATACTTAGCAATAGGCGATGGTTTCAATTGGGTTGTTGTACCTTAAGCTCAAAACGAGGCCACATTTATCCCTAGGTTAGCGGCAACAATTATCCATACCTTGACTTTGCACTCTTGGCCTTGAACGTCTTGTTGGCACCCCAATTTGATGTGTCTAATCTTTGTTTTCTTTTGCTTCCATGTTGTGCATTTGACCTCATCCACCCTTTGTTGATAAACAATCTCAGAAATCCTAAATGGGTCCCATAAGCGTCAAAGGTGTTGTAAACAACCATTCTGACTCTGATTCAAAATTTTCAGCCCGACAACTAACTTTCGAATTTGGCTGCCTTCAACTTGTTTTCAAAACTAGGGTTTCCAATTGATCCAACTAACTCTAACATGCAATTATCTTTTTAATTTTCAGTTTCAGTTCACATGAATCGTTCGACAGTTTTCCGCCTACTGTTCATGGCAGATCAATAACTAAATAACTGCCAAACTAGGGTTTCATTTGCAGCTAGACGAAAAAGAGAATTCAATTTAGATGTCGTTACATTATACACTTCATCAACTAACTTTTAATTTCATTTTCAGCTGAAAAGAAACTATTAACTATAAACATCTAACAGGAAATTGCAAAAGAATAATAATTACTTTTCTTTGCTCCCAAAAGATAACGAATAATTACTACGGCTATGAAACAATATAACAGCTGAATAAATTCAAGTAACTATCTCCCTAAGTATCTGAAAATCTTACAATGTTCATTAACATAAAGAATAGCATTCATGGCATAGATGAAATAGAAATTCAATTACCTTTGCATGTACCTGGATTTACGAGAGAGGAAGAAATCCATTTGACATCATCTTCATACTATCATACTTGGAAATCTTTATCGAGGGAAAGAGAATTATCATTAGGGGCTTTACCGCCCAACCAAGACCTACTAGTCTCCCGAGTTTCTTCGACTGAAGAACCCGCCCTTCACGAGGGTAATCAACATGGATCAATTTATCATCATGCCTCTGAGCTTGGTGTCAAGGACCTATACCTCCTGATCGACCTAACTAAGGGTACCTCCCAACTAGAAAGGCCACTCTGATCAGTGGTATATCCGATACTTGATAGCTGACAAATGCTGAATCTAGCATTGTACCTTGGCCAAGGATTTTAATAGAACTGGCACTCCTGTGCTATCTCTGACACTTTTGTGTCGATGTCTCTGGCACTATTGTGCCGACATCTCTGGCACTTTTGTGCCGTCAGCAATCACCCTTGCTCGACATGATGTCGTTTGTTCCAAGATTTAAATTATATTGCCCAGATTAAATTTCATTTCTCATTTAATATATTTTATTCCATGATTCATCTTGCAACAGGGTTCAAAATCAGTCAAACTCTTTAGATTTTACAGTTTAAATGAAAAGATTGTCTGGCTTAGACAAGCTCATTCCTCTCAAGGAATCATAAGTAAAGTTTCAAGTCACAGGGGAAACTCATAATCTATTCCCATTCAAGTTGACACAATGGATATTCTCAACAACTCTAGACGACAGTAACCATCGGGTCAAGTTCGAGTTTTCAAGAGCTCAATAAATATTCTTATATGTTACAATCAGCAAAATGAATGATAACCAGGTCAAGATTTTGTTCACTGATTAGACAGAGATTGTCTAAAAATATATTTGATTGCTCTTCCCAGGTTTCACAATTGGATGTCGTTCAGTTTATAGCCCAGCAATTCCCATTTACAATTTCAAGCTTGGTCACAACAAAGAAAAGAAGAAGAAATAAACTCAACAAAGATAATGTATGCAAGGGCCCGGTTCAGCTTGATTGGGTTAGATTGAAATTGTCTGGAAGTATCAAGATAGTCCCTCTGCTCTCCAAGAATTGGAAGGTAAATTTTGAATATAATCCCCACAAGTTTCCAAGGTCTAAGTCAAAACTTGACCTCCGAAATGGAAAGAAACGTGTTGTTTAAAACTTTACTAGCTCATCAGATAAAGGATAGCAGTGCTCGTATGAGATCCCTAACCCGCCAAGGATGATTATAAAATGAAAAGGGATTTGTTATCATCAGGGTCAGCATTGGTTGGCAGGCCAATGAAGACTAAGATTTGACACAAGAAATTTGATGTAAGCCACGAAACAATAGAAGAGACCAACTTCGAATTTAATGCAGCTTTACTCAAGTAATTCAACAGAGAGAAGTTGTTCATCACAAAGTATTGTTCACATTTTAAAGGTACGAATACATGCCTGTTATGAATACCCGAACTTGGAAACTCCTAACTCGGTTCTTTTTGAAGAAATTCGTCATCAACCAACCACCAAACTTTAGACTGGCAAGATGGAGACGGGTTCCAAGAATTTAGAATCACCACCTCACGGAAAATGAAATGCCAATGTTTACCAGACTGAACTATTCACCATGTCATAATGATGTTAAGCTACCACGACAAGGATAGATTAGTGATTCTTCCAACGATTGATACAGGCGTCTGAAACACTATCACGTTTCATCACTTATGTCCGTCACTAGATTTCGTCCTAGGGTTGGAGAGAATCAAGAGATAATGATGGAGAAGCTCAACTAGACATAAATAGAAATTGTGAAACCAAAACAGGTGACAACTTAGAAAAGGACGACCATGCTTCTCAGAAAAGTCGATGGTATTTTCTAGAGGACGAGCCAGAGCAGGAACATCCTCTCACGTATCATACTATTACCCAGAATTAGGAACAAGAGCAATGCAAACCAGCTCCACTTTAAGTCTCGACTGCAAGAACAAATCAGCGGGTGTCTTTTGATGCTACCGTGAATGAGAAGAGTGAATGAAAGGAAGGATACCCTGTCATAATGGTTGATAGTGCCAACTCTCTTTTCTTTCTTTTTGAGAACCCCCAAAACAAAGATATATCTCTCTGCCGTTTCCCCCAAAATTCCCCTGAAATGGAGATAGCTCTTTCTCCAAGCGAATACCTCCGAGACGTTACAAGAATCCATCCATCTGCCCATTCTTGGGCGTTCCAAGATGGAGGTGGCGCACGCACGGAAATTTCCTTCCCCATTAAATTGATTCCACTCAATATTCAATTTAATTAATTTTAATTTAAGCCATTCGATGATATAAATTTGAAATTGATAACCTTTAATTTATGCCATTCCTTATTGATTCAATGTTCAATATTTACTCACGAGATTAATACATATATCAAGAGTCGCTTCACTCCATTTTAAAAGGGTGTAATAAATTTAAAATTATAATTATTATATTTATTTGATATTCGATCAATCATTCGAAATCTTTCCCAAAGATGATTAAAGATTGTACATTTTAAATTAGCTTATAAAATAAATAATTATCATAAATTATTCATGGCCAAGTTATGACGTTGATTCACTGACTGACTCGAGGCTGACGATAAAATTGATCCTTGTTACCACATCCTCTCCCTGATGATATTTCACTTTCTCTCGTGGCATCGACAGATCCTACATCCACTGATTAGGATTATGATTAGTTCGTTCTCAACGGCTAAATAATATGCATTTAAATTTAATCTCATGATCTCATTCAACTTCACGTGAACAATAAATTCACTTGTAAAATAAAGAGTTTGTTAATATTACAGTTACAATAAAAAGAACAACTATTGCCTTCTCAATGTCATTTTCACATGAAAGAAGTTGTTTGCAACTAACTTTGCATTCAAAATACATAACCAACATATAGTCTCAATGCGAGGGATGTGACAGGTGTAAAGACATAAAAAGTCTTAGTCTAGGCTCTTGAAATATTCCGAGCCAAATTTTTCCAAATTTTCAATTGCAACAAGCAGAGCAATCCACAATCGTTAGGGTTAGCTCTAAACCAGAACGATACTGAAACAACTCTAACCAGAATGTACACCAGGATCCCGATGAGGGCAAGGTGTGAGCATTGGTCAGAGGATCTGAATGCAAAAACAGAACTGGAAGGAACTCTAACCAAGAATGGCGCCGATGATGGCGAGCATATGGTCAGAGGATCTTCTACCACTACAAGTACTGAAAGGGAACTCAACACCAAGTATGTGCTACCCAATCCAGTATGGAGTTGAGGCGACCATATGGCGGAGTGTAAGAATTACAATGCTATGAAAGGAAATAAGCAATGATGCTGAAAATACTCGACGTCAAGAATGTGCTTTCCAGACCGAGACGGAATGGGAGCTACCATATGACGGAGATATAAATTATTACAAAGCTACTTCAGAATGTAAGATAAGCATTACAAATCAGAATTAAGCAAGATTAAGAACTGCTGCCAGTACTACTGTTCAGCTTACAATATGAGAAGAATTCGCCTGCCAAGAGCATGAAGTTAGAACAATTCAACGAACATCTAATAAGAGGATTCTCCTTGCTTAATGAAGATACCAAGACTGATTTCTTCACTCAAGAACCAGATTTAAGATTCTGATTTGTACAGATCTGCACTTTTAAATGTAAAACCAGCATGCCTGTAATCCACTAATTTGCTCGTATAACACCCTAAACAGACCCAAAAGACTTCAAGTTTGATGCAATGGACCTATAAAATGATGGCGCCTAGTTTAGTTATAAGAAAAGGCAGCTAAAAGTGGCTATTAATTAATGGCATGGATCCCAAGGCACTCCAGAAAGTGCACCCTACAAGGAATGACGAATTTGCATTATAAAATCATCATCTTCATATTAAAATCTGCAAATATTCATGAAGGGTCGCCTCCAACAGAGAAAACCAATGAGACAATACCCAAAACAACACTTTTTGTATTTTTTGACTTGTGATTAAAAACAATAATCTGCTATGAGGAAAATGCAATTCTAGAATCTCACTAAAATGCACAAATCTGAACTACAAAGCCACACAATGACAATAATGCAGAAATCTTGATACAAAACACTCAGACTATACTATCTCACCACTAGTCGCTATCTTTCAAGCGAGAAGCAATGCCTAGCTAGGAGGCTTACATTCCTCGAAGCAATCCCACAGCCAATCCGGCAGCATAACATTCCTGTAGATAAAAGATAATCTCAATGATAACCAATGGCCTCCTTTTATAATTTTCAGATGATCTTTCTCGAAACCCTAAACTTCCTTTTCGAACCAAACCCTAATCCTCCAATAGAAGGCGTCCCACTTTTCCAAGCAAACTTTGACTTTTAATAATACTTTATTTCCTTCTTGAAATTGGCGTCCAATTTGAGCTTGGGTTAATCTTTACTTTATAAGAAATATAATTAATTTCTTTCAATGAGGCGCCCACCCATAAAGACATCTTTTAAAACAACTTAAAGTGACGAGCTAGGCCAAGGGGGTCAATGTTAAAATATAACATTAAAACATGACTTTAATTAAATAATTCGACTTATCTCTCCAATTGTGCCCCGAAGCCATAAATGAGCAAGCCAACTGATCAGTCTGAAGTAGAAAGTCAACCATGCCGAAACCAACAGGAACACTGCCAGAAATAGAATTTACTAAAAATAGTAAATTCCTGAAGATGCTCAGAATGCCAAGAAGAACATATCACTGCGAAGCTCTCTGAAAACCCAGAAAGAATCCGCCATTGAATCAACCAACCTCGAGCAAGAGCATCCTTCAAAACAAGAAACCCTAATTTTACCTTCCGAGTAGCCTACGGGTCTCCGGAATAGGCCAACGGTCACTGGAAAGATCATGCTCGAGAAGGGGACATTACAGCTCTCTCCAATGTTTTCCTTAATATTTCATGTGTAGTCGAAGTTTCGTACTTTTGGGGTTGTCCATATTTATATACCCTCCCGAATGATCCCAACAACCTGTTTAAGTCCTTGCTAAATTTTTGTCTATGTGTTGCTTTGTCGAAGTGTTGAAGTTTCCCATTCCCCGATATCGTTCCCCTAGCGTTCCCAAGCCTCAAAGCCCAAATGTCCCATTAAAAATCTAAGTCCTTTGCCCCTTCTCAAATTTTTGTACTTCCTCATCCACCATCCCTTGGTACCAATTCCCATTCATCTCTACTCCCCAAACTCCAATCCATTGCATTCTAAAAATTGTCTAAGTCTTGCGGTGTCATATTTCCAGCCTTGCCTTACTTGGGTACCTTCCTCCACCCAACATCAAAAGTTTGAAACTTTGACGATCCTTACATAACCTTTTGAAGTTGGAACTTTCAGCCATCCCTTAACTCGATACCAAGTCAAGCCTCATCCCGACTCCCCGATCCTAACACCCTAGAAGCCTTTTTTTCAAGGTTCCCTTGTCGACGTTCCTCCATCTCACATCCCCTCCAATATGACTTCCCAGTCAACCCCAACTCCCTAATTCTAACACCCCAACAGTCTTGGTTTCTATCTATGTTTAAGGATCATCCCAAAGTACCTATTACTATGGAAGCCTAATGAACAAAGGAGTACATGGTGTATTCATCGGACTTTTGGAGAGGGACGTGCTCCCCTCCAAGTCCAAAATATTATTAAGAGTCTGACAATCTCCAAAGGCCCGACATGCTTAAGAGGAATGCATAGTACCTATCGAAGGAGTGATAATATTAATGCCTGACTCATCCTAAGGTCCAGTAACAGTGAGAAAGCTCTATGAAGGAAATAGAGATGAAAGCCTTGGCATTTTTCAAAGGGTTGAAGGTAATAATGAACTCGACCTATTGTGTTGACAATTTCAGCGGCTGGCCCAAACACAATGATGCCATAAAATGTTGAAAATCAACAAAGGTTTAAAGTGCAAGTGGAATGAATATGTGAAACGAATGTTGAGCGCCAAATAAAATGACACACTTCTCCTTCACCCACACCATCTACTCGCCATTGTTGGAAGAGCTCTCCTAGCTACCCTATATACTCCTCTAGCTACCACATTGAATTCTTTTGGTTTCCTTTTCATCTTTGGCATCTATTTTGGAGGGAGTTCATTTGGGCCATTGATTTCAAATTCTTATAGCGCCACTTCTAGGGCACATGCCCAGTTGGATAAAAGATGTTTTGAGTTTCATTTGGAATGGATTGAACAATTGCAATTACAAAGCCAAAAAGAAGAATATAATGCAAGAAGACTTAAGGTTTCATTTTCCAGTTCTAGGTAGTATAATTTTGAGATTGTATTGATGTGGGTTTTTTCAAAATCTATATTAGAATCACAATAACCTTGAAAAACAATTGTAACTAGCATATCCGAAATTGTTTTAGTGTCTCCAAGAGTTGTCTATGTATTGTCTTGACGGGTTCTTGATCAATTGGTCAATCAAAAGGCCCTAAAATCATTCCAAAGCTTTTGTAATGTATCTCCTCAAGATCAATAAAGAAATGCATAGGTTTATTTTTGGATTATTAAGTAGACTCTTATAAAGTTCTACGATTTCAGCTATTTATTCATTTGCATGTGTAGAACCTAGCTTATGTGTGCATTTGAATAAATACAGTATTCAAGTATATCTTGATTAAGGTATCCTATACGATCTCAGTTATTACATATTTTGCATAGATTCCTATTTTGTAATTCATTCCCTATCCTATCACCTCAACACATTTTCAATAAATTAAACTTTATACACATTTTTAGTTGGTTTGTCTTTGCAGCTTCCATGTATAAGTTCATAATAGCAATAGGAATTGTTATAGCCATATTTTAAAACACTTTGCTTGGTCAGCTATTCTGTTGTATAAAGGTGCATTGCCTTGTATTTTCAAACCAACACATAGGTACATTGTGACAATCGGAATAGGGGTACATTGTGTAGTGGGCATGGTTTATGGCAAGGTGATTGTTCATTCCTTGAAGTATCATATAAGTCAACACCTTAGGGAAACCCCCCTTGGTCTCGCAAAACCAAAAGTGAAGGAGGTCTTACCCACCTCAGTAATTGGTCCTCAATTGCCCAACACAAATATAGGTTTTGTGTTATTCTTCCTAGGTTTGACACCCCTAGCAGCTAGGAAACTATCCAACCTTAGGGATTCAGGATTTACAATTTTGAGCACCAACACGTCCCTCCAACCTAGGACTTATACACTATTCTTAACTGAGTATTGTGCCTATGCTTGTGGCAGTTACATTAGACATTTCCCTTTATTGTTTATGGTGTTTTTAATGCCTTTTGTCTCCATCCAACAGCTCATGGCATTTACATTGCTGCCTCCATTTGCAGATGTTCCTCCTGTCAAGCCTTACTGCCTGCGCTTATTCTTCAGCATATCAACTAGTAAGATGGCAGTTACCTTGACTAGTGGCAGACAAGTTATTGACTGATGGTTTTCCTATTCTGGAACCCAACACTTATAAAAACCGCAATCTGTGTATATGGAAAAAGACAAGGAGAGTATATTGAAGATTTTATTGAGCATCTTCATCCTTAGCTCTGACTGGAAGAATAAGTGAAGATGGGAGAAAGCCATAGAAGAAGGATACAAGTAGAGGGGATAAAATAAGTATAAGTAACAAGATTACCAGGTAGAGGTGCTGCAGAAAGTCAGAATCACTGTATTCCCCTACTGCTAGGCTGTGTGCCTACAACAAATTGTAATGCAGTTTCTGATTTATATTTGTTGAGTTAATTTGTACTTCTATTCTGAACTCTATAGCTGGGTGTTGAGTTGTAAAGCCCTGTGGCAAGCTGTGTGCCTGTAAGTCAAGCTGAAAATTGGAACTCAGAGTCATTGTAAAAGTATTTGTGCCTTGGGCTGAGCACCTATTCAGGATAGTTCATATTTGATAATGAAATATTAAAATATTGTTATTATTGGCTGCTGTTGCAAATTAATTAGGTTTGAGTGTGTGACTGCTTGGATCAGTTGCCCACCACTGGGTGCCTAATCCTTATCTGCATCATGCCTTGTTTTATGTTGTGCATATTTTCTGTTTTTTTTTCTCACTTTGCCCTATTTTTTTAGTTCTGCTCTGTACCATTTTCTTCTGCTATTGGGATTTTCTTTCTGCTATGCATGTGATTAATTTTCTGCTGTGTAAGTTTTTTTCTGCGATGTGTGATTTGCTTACTGTTAGGCACATTGGTCTTGATGAAATTCAGCTGGCTTCTTATATTATCCAAAGTCTTTTCCCACCTCTATAAATGAATTGATGTGCTCTTACCATTGTCCTACAAAACAAACATAGAAGGCAGAAACAAATGGGTGATGACAAGAATAAGATAGACGAATAAGACATAACTCTTGCTTTGACAGAAAACAAGGATTTAACTCAAAACTTGACACGTGCCAAACAAAATCACATGGATACAACAATTTTCTATTTTTAGCAGCTGCTATTTTTAGAAAATTGCATTTTCAGACACAGTTGCTTTTTTAAAGGTTCTATGTTTGGATAGATAGCTGAGGACCTATTTTTAGGTTGTTTTAGCTAGCTTTTTATTTATCCTTTGTTTACAATAGTTTTTCCTATAAATTCTTTCTTTCCTATTTTTAAAAAGCTCAAGTGTTTTGGTTTAAAGACAATATTTTTGTGATAAATTAATTATTAGACTGAATCCCAAAAAATTGGGTGTTATGTAACTTAAGTTCTTGGAGCACAAAAATTAAAAAATGATCGTCAATGTTATGACTATGCTACTGAAATTATTGTTCAATTTGTGTTTTATAATTTCATTAATTGAATTGAAAGTGTATAATAGCATCAAGCTTTGTATTAAGCTTATTTGTTTAACTAGGTTCTGGCTTTGTATACGACTTAACAATTTAAATCCATCTATTGACATTTTCGAATAATCTGTCCACTGACATGTTGAATTATGTTTCTAGTGAGTAGGAAGGTGGTGTGTTTAGATTAGCTGCTTTCATTTATAAAATCAACAAAATCTCACTTACAAGACTTAGTTGCTATCAGTCTAGTGTTCGTACTCAAGGCAAAAACATAGACAAGTAGACATTTCATTAATGCAAACCCCCCAAGAAGATATTTTCTAGTTTTAATATATGTACATTTAGTCCATAGCATATTGTATAGGGTCAATTTAGCTTAGTGTTTAGGTTCACTAAGATTTCAAGGAGCTTCCCCTCATAATTTGACCAGAGGTTTCTCCTCACACACTATTCTATTTTGTGCTGCCTTGGAAAAAACAAATTAAAATGCAAACAATCCTCTATCACAATGAGTTGTTTTCATTTTGCCAACTCCACTAACCAATCAACATTAAGCTTTTGATGAAAAACAGACTTCAGCGCTTCTCCTTGTCCTTTGCTTCTCTACGAATTGCATAATGCAACAAACAAGAGCCTTTATCATGGGCGACATTCTTCTCTCCTTTTATGGCCTTCATTAAGAGATTCTTGTTGCATTTATGAGGTGTTGCAAGAACAGTTTCGTTTACCATTCACATCTAAAAAGATTGCTTACCAGGTATTTTCACCTATTTCTCATGCTTGGGTCATTTTTAAATCTTTTGCATATATGTTGGTAAGACAAAAATTAAGAAGGTAGTTGGAAAGGAGAGACAAACTTCAGGATAAAATTTAAGGAAGCCCATAGGAAACGAGAACTATGGGTTGTAACCATAGCATATTGTAAGTATGATAGGCAATTTGGGGTCTTTTCAATATAAATACTACCTATGTGTAGCCAAAGTAGGATGGCATTAAGCAAGTTACCATGCTCAAAGCCACCACAAAGAAATGAATGATGTTTAGTGTGGTGTTTCAAAAGCTAAATCGAGACCTCATCAAAGCAAGGTAGATGGAGATGATATTCCCTTCCTATACCCATGAACATTTATAGCAACAAAACCATTCAAGCATGAAATAGACATCATGGATCCTAACTCATTTAAGGATAGACAATCTCAATAGCCCAATGGTAGAACACCTAGCTTGGTGTTTCTTGATTGTTTTGCACTCTAATGGTAGATGGCGATAATAAAGAATATTGTTTGTGGTGTTTCCACATAACAATCGCATCACAACAAGGATGAGTGACATAAAGAGCAAGAAGACTTTCATAAGTGATGTGAAACTTTGATAAAAGGAATATTGTAAACATTGGAGATGTAGATGTGTGGATTGGGGTTGAAGTCAAAGTAAATGTTGGTAAAAGTTGACAACAATGAGTAGTGAAAAAGAAATGAGGGTGTTTAGGCATAGTACTTTTGAATGGAAAAATTAAGTTTGAATATAATCTAAGACTTAGGCTTAAAAACTACTTAAACAAAAAAAGGTCTAAGGAAAACACATGTGTGGGGTCAATTAGCAATGCTATCATGTGGATTTAAAAAGGTGGAAGTCGGGTTTTCTATGTTCACATTACATTGTATCCCATCCAATAAACATCAAGTTGTTGCTTGATTTCCACAATTGAGTTTTTGCTATGCAATACTACACATTCACTATATCAAAAGAGTGAATATAAAATGGTGTCGTTCAAATCTATATATAACAATGACATTACAAAGGCAAGATTTTAGACAATGTGAAGAGGCCTATTTTGCAAAAAGTCCAAAAGTTCATCCAAGTAGCTTTGGAAGCACGTCATCTACGGCTACTCCTAGTTCTTTTGTATAATTGTCGTTGTCAACATCCCATGTTCCAATAAAAGATCGATATTGACACACCACATGAATGACTTTGACAATTGAAGACTTTCTACATACGTCCACTTCAATATGAAGAGTTTCAACCAAGACAGTTGAATCCTAATGTTCTATAATCTGAATTATTCTTTCAACATTGCAATCATACAACATTTGAAACTTCAAACAACAAAAGCATAAAAAACATATACACAAATAATTACACCTTCAATCAGCTTTTCATTCTCTTCAAAAAACTTACAAGGAAACCTCTACAAATTGTTCACCATAGCTTCACAATACTTTATCACTGTATATAATACTTCTATCTTGCACCTATCTTTATACTATTTAGCAAAAATCTAATCTTCAAAAAGCTCCTTGTCTCTTGCAAGAGACGAGGTTGAAGATAAGTCTAAATCATTAATGTATACCTACACTTGATTAGCTAAATAAAATATTTTCACTTTTTAGTAGAAGTGAAATGCAAAATAGAATAACTTGAACCACTTCCAACACATACACACTAAACCTATGGTGAAGTTCCTATCCGAGCTAAGAACTCAACAAGGTACTCTTATGGTGGAAGTGTCTCAATGCCATGAAGAAGAGAGAATTTGAACATACTAACATGTGGTCCAAGTTCATTGAGGCAGCACCTGCCAATACTATCCTCTCAAACATAACCATGATGTGTATAAAGAGATTTCAATTATTGAGACAATAGGAGCAGTAATCAATGCTAGAATATACAAATGAATGCTACAAACTCTACACAAATTTGAATTTCTACAAAAAAAGCCTACACAATGTACTGAATTACAATTGTACGCCACATCACCACATTCAAGCCAATACAAAGTTCCAACTTGTCATGATAGAGCAACAAGCCAAAAATAAGTAAAAATGCCTAGCCTCCTCCCTTATGCTCTCCCACAAGCACAAATCTTCAAGAAATAATCAATTGCACAATGCATAGAAACAACCTCACTAAAGAAAACCTTTGCCTAAACCTCAAGTGACTACACAATCAAAAATTCATACTAATCCATTATTCAAGATAGAGGACATGGGTTACTTATTGCTCCATAATCTTTCTCTTATTTTTTAGGAAAAATATTAGTAAAGACAAATCTCATTTATTTTTTCTCCATCTTCTGAATCGAACAAAATGAAAAATTCTCTAGATCCTAGAAGTTCATGATTGTGCCTTCCCAATGAAATATCTTAGCTTCCCCTCACACTTTAAAACCAAACACCATCTATCAGATGGTCCAATTTAATAAATCCACCAAAAACTTTCGCACTAAAGTCACCAATGGCTCTCCTTTGCAAGGAAATTTCAGCTTCTTGAATCAGTGTTTCAAGTAATCCCACTCTATCTCCTCAAATTTCTCCCCCTACCACAAAGTAGTTTGTAAATACTCAATGTACCTTCTTATGGCCAAGCCCAGATAATCAATAAAAGCACATGCTAGTTGCCTAGAGTTCAATGTACAAACCAAAGCATCTAGGAGGCTTAAATATTAAAAGTATTTGTCTTTTAATAAAGCTCTAGCAATGAGAATAGCATAACTATGGAAGCACCCAAGGGCAATTTGGAGCCAAATTGCATGAGGAAAATATTGATCTTCCACATAGAAACCGCATTCTAAAATCCCCATGTCTAAGTTACTACCAATAGGCATGATTCTCCTACAAAAACATCTAACCTAGCAAGTGGGAAATGGTAGAATGATTTGCTTCTAGGAAGATAATTAGGAGGATTGGCCACCTCTAAGTTCTATTCCTCTATATATTTGTGAAGAGGCCTATAATCATAAGGATGTGTTGACATAACAGATTACAATCAATTGAAGTAGAATAACTAGTTCATGTTGCATCTGAATAGAATCACTTGGATTACCACAAATGACCATCCTCAAGTAGCCTAGCTAGTTGAAGCACTTAAAAGAGCTTTCTTGTCATGGGTCGGATTGAGGATAGATTAGTATGTAAGCTCTCTCCATCTAACAGGTGCATAGTCAAATCTACTCATGACTATTCATTAGAGGAAGGAACTATTCAAGCAATGAATTGGAAAGTCTTCAAGGACCTTACCACTCAGCATAACTCAAAGGTTTCATTTGGTTTCTTCTCCACAACAATCTTCTCATGACTAATAATATATGTACATGGTATTGAGTTCAACACTCACAATGCCCTTTTCATCTTAAAGTTAGGGAGTTTGTTGAGCATCTATTCTTCAACTACCTTATGGCTTCTCAAATACAAACTAACATGGCAAAATATTTTAGATGTGCCACTCCAAATGAGCCATATGAAAGAATCAAATTTCAAAATCGCAAGTTCCCAAATCACCCAACTATCACATGGAGCCAATGGAAAGAAAAGAATTATAAAACATTTCAATGGTTGATCTCATCAAGTTGCCCAAATCACCAAGTGGCTTAACATTCAAATTTGTTGCAGATGCCTAGTTGTCCTTTCCAAGCAAAGGAATATCTTTGAGTCATTTGTCCAACATCATTTTGCCATGTTGCAATAGGTGGAATATTCCTTTCCCCCATAGATTCATTTTACAATTAGACCACCTAGCATATGGAAACCTCCCTCATGGGCCAAGTCTAACTCAACTATGATGGGGTTTCAAAGAAGAATCCATGTCAAGCAAGCATAGGAGGCATAACCCCAAGCTCTACAAAGAAGCTTATTCTCAATTACTACCTAAATATTGGCAATAAAACAAATAATTTTGCAACACTATTTGCTCTTCACTTAGGTTTTCAACTAGTTAGGGAACTTAATCTCCAAAAATTGGTCACTGAAAGGACTTTGCACATAATAAATTATATATCTAGAGCATGGATGCAAGGCATTGATTCCATTCCCAACTTCCCTAAAACAATAGCTAGCATCACCCGTCGAGTTCTTCAAAATATTTGGTATCTTCCAAAGGTGACTTTGGCACAACAAGCAACATCAAAACTCAATTTCTATCAAGTGGCCCATCATGCACTAGACAATTCAAAAGGCCATAAGATCCACCATTCCCTTGGCTATGATGATCTAGCAAGTATTATTACAAGAATGGTGGGTTGATAATTTCTTATCGTTGCCATCCCCTCTAGACTAACTGTACTTACCTCTGCTCCCTTCACACCTTTAGCACTTTTACACACGCTCTTCTTGTATTAGTCCCATGCCCATGCCCTCATAAATCTTCTTTTTCCCACTAACCCTCTTCAAGCTTCATATCTTCTTTCTTCTCCTCACATATTACCTCTACCCACATCCCCCAATTTCGCTTCCTTAATCTTTTTTTAGGAACAATTTTCCACCTTGGTTGATCCATGACCTCTCTATTATTTTCCCTTTCTCCTTTCTTTCTCTAACGCCTAATGCCCACCCCCACACTCCTATCTTTTCCCACAAACCACTCCCCTTGCCATGTCCCACCCTTCAAATCCTCCACCTCATTTGCCATTTGTTCCCCACTCCCATCAAATCTAGATACCCCTCCCCTAATGCCAATTGCCACTTGATCATGCTACTCGAATGGAACTACCATTTCCATTGACATGTTTTATTTCACCGTTCTCTATCATCACTTTCCTTCATGCAAGTTATGCTTTTCCTCATGTTTTTATGTCTACAATTGTAATTTTAAGGTAGCATTTAGATATGCCATTCAGTCAAGATCTTATCATTGATCACACTGAGTCGTTAATCATATGAAGTCGAGGCATGGATTTGATCATCCTACACTTAATCCCTATTGCCTATTCTTCAAGATCAAACAATAGGTTATTTAAACAAAGACCAGTCAACACTAATGCCTACCTTGGAAAGCATTGGCACATTCTTGTTTGCTAAAGAAAACTGCCTTGAAGCAATATTTAGGCATCATGAGGATGTCCAATCCTCTTGCACCTAGTGCATAATTGTTTCAAGGCAAGTGTATGTACCCACAAAGTAATGGTTTTGTATCTTTTCTTTGAGGAGCCAAAGTTATTGTTGCATTCCATCCACTGAGGGGGGAGGCATTGTGTGTGGTAGCAAGGGGAGGGGGAGGAGGCAGCAAGAGAGTTACAATTTGAGATAGCATCCATTCTCTTTCATAGTGGAGACCTTGTGATGGTTTCAGATGTATTGATTCACATTACTGAAACATAGGACCAAAACTTGGTGAGGTTGTGTAGCGAAACTCAAGACGCATGACGAATGCCATAGCCCACAAGATAGAGAACTGACATGTCAGTCAAGAATGGAAGGGAGGAAAGGAATTGGGTATGAGTGCAACCAGACTTCAGAAGTGCAGCCATCACTATACTTATAATGGAAATTTTTATTATAGAATGACAAGCCAATTAGTGCCTCATTATAATTCAACGAGTTTAAAAAAGAACAGTCTATTTCTCCACAAAGAATACCCTTATAAGCACAAGGCTTGACAAGAAGATAATACATGGACCATTGCTCTGTCTATGTGCTTCAGACAATAAAATGCTTACTTCAAAAAATTTGAGCAAATAGCTAGTTTGTTTTGAAATCGAAATTTCTTCTTCATCATAACCATGTAGAGGACCACTTGATTTAGCTTGATTCCCTTACAAACTTGCCCTTAAATCTTGCAATAAAATTCATTTTATTCCGCAAAGTAATAAAGGGGTTCCCCAAGTAGATTAGAATGGAATAATTTATTTTCTCTACTATCTATTCTAGCGAAAGTTGTGCAGAGCTATCACAACAAGTAGAACATGAGGCCTGGTCTTATACGAAAGGGACTAACATACAGGGATACGTCCAGTTGCTATGAATTTCTTGAAACAGAATGTTAGTGTTTTATAGCTTCAGGAGCTATTTCCCTTTATTTAAGGCAGGTCGGCCTTCTTGTAACAAGTTATATTTTTTATTTTTTATTTCTCTAAGAGGCCGACCTAGAGAAGAGGCCACCTAAACCTTGTATATAAGGAGAGTGATTTCACATCATTTGAACATCACTTTATTCTCATTCCAATTTGCACTTTCAAGAAGAAGTTCGTACTAGCAGCAGCAGATCATCATTTTATGGCAGCAGATCGATATCAAAGAGAAATCATATTTGATTGTATATTTGCATCTAAGTGAGGTGCTATCTTTTATTGCATCAGATCGGCCTTGTGTTTGGCCCAAGTTGTAAGCAGATTTCTGCTCTTTTCATTCAATATGTAAGAGATATATTTTGGCTGGGTTTTTCTCCCTTGAGAAGGAGGGTTTTCCCAGGGTATTTGCTGTGTTCTGTTGTTCATCATTTTGTATTTCTGCTTAACTTCATTTCTGGTCTAAAACTAACACAGAAGACCCCACCAAACAACTACAAACTGTAATGTTGCAAACTGTCATAAACCTCCAAATTCATAAAATTTCATATGGCCCAAAAGTAATAAAAAATTAATCAAAAAAATGCACAAAAGAGAACATATCATTTATATGTAATAAGAAATGAAATAAATATCGATGATGGAACATAAATCTTGATAATAAATGAAGCACTCCCTTCCATACAAGTGATGCCAACTTTGAAAAGGGCTGGTCTCACATAGAAAAAAGAATATCAACAAGAGGATAATGAATATCTATGGGAGGATCTAATAAAGGATGAATTCATAATGATTAGTAAATATCATCCATATAGAAAAAAAGGTGACATAAAGGCCCAGATGGTTGAGTTACGAGTAGACCCAACACCTCAGGCCAAATTGTTTATCTTTAGAATCTTAGATACATGAGAATTAAATAGCTGCATACTAATTTTAGTTACATTTTAATCTAAATCAGCTTGAAGGTCTAGAAATATAGAGACAACTGAACTGAGAGCTGTAGTTTCACTGTGAACTCATTCAGGGGATCTCTATTACTTCAGCCTTAGATTCCCCCACAGTTCCCAGAGCTCCTTGCACCCAAAATGCCTATCACAAACAAGAGATCAAAACAACTGATTTGCTATGCAACCAAGAGAGAAAAGACTGAATCCAAACAAGTATCACACAAGCATCTAATATTGAGATTAACCTGCAATTGTAATTGAATTAAATGGAATTCCATTGGATTACAATGAATGTGCATGCTTATAAAAGCATGAAAAAGCAAACCCTAGATGAGGATTGCATTAGATTGTGACAAGTGTCTTAATCTCATGCATGAGACAACTTGACCTATATTTAGTCCAATCTAATTAATAAAAAAGCACTCCTAAGTTTAGCTTAAGTGAATAAAGTAATAAGGGACTTACTAATTATCATGTGATGTCCTAATTACTCCAACAATATTCTGCTAACTCTACTTAAATATTACAGTAGATTATTTGCCTAGAATATTACTCAAACAAACAAAATCATATCATGCTACCACGTTATTACCTAACAAAACAGTTAGTAAGACATGAAGCATTGCTCGTTGTACTTGATTGTATCTTGATATCCTCATATTGGTAGTTACCAAAGCATTCCATCCATTGTAAATTATTTGAGATATTGTAGCTTCTATTATAATTTCCCTTATATTAAAGCTAACTGAGATTCAAAAGCAGCAAGTAATATGAAAGATAAGATGCGTGAGGAAGAGAGGCACACTACATACAAAAGAAACTACGATGCCTGCCCTTATAAGCTCTTGAAGACAGGATCTAAGTATCTCATAGCGAGCTTGGAGGGTAGGGGGACCCACATATGCTTTAATATCTGCCCTGTCAACAAATGCAATGTCTGTTACATGACAAAACATTTAGTGAGAATCCTGATCATGATATTATCGAGCAGACTAAAGACATATCTTTTGTCAATCAAGATCTCTGAGCATTAGTCACTAAAACACAAATTTCATCAGAACCAAATCAATATTTAATCTGCAAAAGCCATCTCGTCTATTACAGTACCAATAGCAGATGTCAAGTTCGATGTTGTCAGAACAACAACATTTGGCCATGATTTCAGTCTGTCCAATTGTGTTAACAGAGCATTCACAACCTGCAGCACAAAATATAAAAATACAGAGACAGATGAAACAAAAGAATAATCAATAACATGTCAATTTCTGAAGAAAAATTATTATGTTTAAAGGAGCTGGCAAGCAACCCTTTAATCTCAATGTGTTAAGTATTGTAAGTAGAGTATACCCTTATAGAGTCAGAAGGTTCTGAACCAGATAATGCTGATTGTCTTGCAGCTGCCAGACTTTCAACCTCATCTGTAAGAATATTTGACTTATTAGAAAAATTAGAAAACAGTGGCATGATACAACTTTATAATAAGAGGATGTAGATTATAGATGCAATTCATTCTTGTAAAATTGCAACCAAAATCAATCTTGCTGATGAAACTTATTTTTGGTGTTTTCTTTGCCTATGATCAAGCCAACTTATGAGTCCCTTGGGAGATCCATTTTTGTTTGTTCTTCATAGCTACCTCTAAAGCTTCTACACTGTACACGTGATTGCTAAACAAACAATCAGCTACTGATGAGAATTACATTAATCAAATCAACAGAATTATTTTGAGATAATCAAAAGAATGCACCACATGATAGTTACTTTTCAGATGAGCATTAAGACAGAAAAGATGTATAATAGAATTCTGCAGGTGCCAAGGAATGTGTATACCATTCTATACTCCAACCTCGACGAGGGGTCTGTGTGTGCAGAATGTACAGTCATGCTCCTAATGGGACATGTGTAGAATCACTGGCACAAGAGCTGGAAAATGTGTGATGTAGGTGCCAAGCTGTTTCCTGATAACTCTGGTTAAGGGAGGGAAGATAGTGGAATACCAACCGTACAATCCCCTCTTCACTTTGTTCTGATATCCACTTCTCTATTCTGTTGTAGGAGCTGCAGGTGTGCAATGCCAACTTATAATTGGAGAGAAACCAATTTGTTGCAAGAACCTGAAGTGAACTCAAACATGCATCTCCTTCACAGGTGACAGATAATTGTAATTACATGCCATGTGGTGACAATTTTTTTTACTGTTCTGCCCCACATGATGTGGGAACCCACTAAAGGCAAGCAAACAAAGAACGATACATAAAAAAAACTGAGGTGGTTACACCCTAAAATGGATCAAAAAAGTATGATCATGACTAGTACATAAATTTGCTTTCCAAATACACTATAAGAAAAGCTTTGTACTAGGATACATTAGCTATATGTCAAAACTGATGCCATTTGCTTTCTTTCAATAGCTAGTTAGGGTTTGCTAACATGTCCTCCAAAATATGTCAGAAGGTATTACTACCATGGCCAAGAATAATAAACCAGTCATTCCAGGCCTCTAGCCATCCCACTTCCACTATATAACAAAATTTGTCTATTTCAAGATGAAACCCACTGTATATAAATACTAGGAAACTTTAAATCTTCTAACGCAGCTATGTCCTGAAGGTGCAGGTGACTGAATTAGCAGCAAGTATCGCAGCTTTTTCCATACAAATATTTTCTTTGAATCTCTCGCTTTCCTCAAAATTAAATTTTCACTTCCACAGTTCCTCCTCAATCCAGAGAAATTTACTTTCAGACTCCAGATTAGCGCATTCACACAAAGAGAATGCAGTAGGATGGTTCTTATTGTATTTCTGGATAGAATTATGACTATTAGACTTGTGAGGACAGTCTAGACAATTCAAAAGCATTACGATCCATCCTCCTTGTCAGAAAGTGATATGGGTGCAGCAATTATGGCTTACACCTATTGATTGCATTTGCTTAAAAGCTAAGGCTTGCAAACAAGCTCACCACGTGCATAATCAATAACGAGTGTTATCCATGAGACCACATTTTGTTGAAGCCTTCTATCAAACAATTTGTCTTCTTTGTTCCAAATCTCACTTTTGGCACATGCTGAGATGTAAGTAGAAGGTTGTTGAGCATAGCTTTACATCTGCTGATTGCATTTGTTATAAATCTGCAACTCTTCCCTTTTTCATGAGAATGGTTCATGCATTTTAAATTGCTCTATTGGTAATGTCTCTGAAGACTATGATCACCTTTTCTTTGATTGTGGATATAATAAATTTATTTTGTCTATGTTTATGGGGTATATTCTTGGGTGGGACAATAGGAAGAAGTTTTCTTGGTATGAAATTCTTTTTGGATATGTTAATGGTTTTGAGTCCTAAACTTTAGCTTATTCTGTCCACTAAAATTTTATGAGTTATTCAGAAAAGGAGAAATGAAGAGATTTTGGAACAAAAGGAGGCACCTTACAGAGTCTTCCACTAGACTCGCTTTTTACTATATTATTGAACAGGTTACTATGACATTGGAGATTCCAAAAGACAGATTTATGAAGATAGTAAATGAAGGCTTAGCTGTTGTTTAAAAATCAGTTATCAAACTTGATCAACTTTGGCCAACTCATGTCAAAAAGCTGGACGGAAAGTTTCTTAAAGAATATATGGAATTTCAAGAGCAGTACTGTAAAATTGACAGCCATTAGTTAGCCTTGGATATGGAAGTTGATCTTGAGGTCAAAAACCAGAACTTTGACAACAGTGACAGCAGGAATTCTATTTCTTCCATTGTAGGAACACTTGAATTTGATGCATATGTTAGAAATGTTGTCATTGATGTCAAATATGCATGGACAAGATAGTCATCATTGTCGGAATATGTTGTCATTGATGTCAAAGGCACAGAGTAATTAATGAAATCATTGATGTAATATTTGCCTGTTATAATAAGAGTGGTCCGATGTAATAAGAGTTGCCCATTATATCCGTTACATGTTGGAGAGTGTATGTTTAAATTAAAGATTTAAACATTGGAGAGAAAAATGTTAGAGGCCGACTCTTTTGAAGGAAAGAAACAAGGATGATATAAAAGACGGTTTGAAGTCATTTCAAAATCACCATGCTTTGATATACACATGTAGCGATCTGTTTTGTATGGTGCGAATACCTTGTGGATACCAGAGATTTTCAAGTGATATATTTTGCGAAGAGGACAATTTGGAGGAGAAGACAAAAGTGAATAAGACAAAATCACTAGAGGACAATTTGGAGAAGAAGACAAAAGTGAATAAGACAAAATCACTAGAGGACAATTTGGAGAAGAAGACAAAAGCAAATAAGACAAAATCACTAGAGGACAAAATTTGTAAAGGGAAGGGCTGCAATTTGTTTGTGAAGGGCTTTTAGAAACAAAGAGACATATCCATCCACAAAAGACATATCTATTGAAAAGGTATAAGAGGTAAATGATAGGAACATTTGAAGGTGTATGTGTAATGAATATTATATGAACAAGAGCAGATTGAGAAAGGGTTAAAAAGCAGAAATATGAAGTCCATTTGAAATTCATATTGATGAAGATATGCTGCCATATATGAAAGTCAAATGCAAATACATATATGACAAATGTATATTAAAATTGAAAGTTGAATGTTAAGAAAGATAGTGCAGTTTTAAAGTGAATTTATAGATCAGATTTGTTAAGAGAGGATTGTGTGAAGGGATGTGATTGTTTGGAAAGTTGTGTTGTTTTGTTTTCAAAGGTTATGAACATTCACTTAAGTCACCATGTTTCACAAGTTTAAAAGGAAACTTTGGGTGAACTTTTGAAGTGTGTGGAGTGTGGTGTGAAAGACATAGAAGAATATCATAGACACCAAACAAATGAAAAGCAAAGTTTAAGAAGATTATTTGCAGATTTGTTAGTGAAATGACATGATTGTTTAAATGGTTGTATCCATTTCAAGGGGTTGCATCCATTCATAGAATCACTAAAGACATAAAGGCAAGTGGAGAAGTTGTGTGTGAGGGTGAGAATGAGAATGTGAAATAAAAGAGCAGAGTTAAAGGACTCATGTGAATCTTAAAGAAGCATCATATATCACAAAGAAGAATGAGAGTGTGAATGATTGTGAGTATGCAGATTCTATAAGAAGAACATGAGAAGATAGGATTGCAGTTGTGATGTGCAGAGTCCTTTTGTGAAGATATATTTCAGATTTATGAAAAAGATCATCATCTATTGCAGAGGTAAAACAAGAAGATAGATTGTACGTGTTGAGCAAATTTGTATGAAAAGAATATAATAGGAAAATTTGTATGAAGAGAATATAAGAGGCAAATTTGTATGAACAGAATATAAGAGGCAGATTTGTATAGTGAATTCATCGTATGCTGATTTATGTGAACATCATTCAAGAAAGATAAAATCAAGAGGAAGAGTGGTTGTATTGTCCATCATCCGTTGAAGAAGCAACATTGAAGGTGGAACATTGTTCTTGAAGTTATTATTTTTGCTAAGTTGGTGCTTGGCAAGCGGGGGTTGGTGCCCCCAGAAGGTTGGTGCCTACAAACATTAGGGGTTGGTGCTCCTTCTAGGTTGGTGCCTACTAAATCAGATTAAGGGGTTGGTGCCTACTAAACTACAAAATTGGTGATTCAAGTAGGTTGGTGCCTACAATCTTTGTAATTTCATATAAAAACATAAAATACAATTGTTGGTGTCAACTTGATCATATTGTGTCTTATTGCATAGTTGATATTGCGTTGAAGTTTAAAAGTTGATAAAGTTGAGAGGGTAAAAGTTTGTTGATATACTGATTCACTCCCCTCTCCCTTCCCGGCCTCCCCCCTCTCAGTATATCTTTGTGCTCTTCAGTATATAATGAAAGCAATAATCAAAGGTGCTGCTGGGAATTACTGCTAACTGTGTTCAAGACTGTTTCTCATTTGACTCTGGGCGGATACTGATTTACTGCTGTTTACAGTTTCCGATATATTACTGTGTTTTAATGCTGCTACATCAGCGTGTATCTATTTCATGTATAATTTTATTCTAAATTTTCATATATAGCTTTTTGGACTGTTAACTGCTGAGCCTTTTTGGCTTCTTTAGTTTGGTTTACATTGTATGGGACTTTGTGCCAGTTTGTCGCAGATGTGATCTCCTTGACACATCTATATTGTAAACTGTTTATTTTTGGCAATAGATAATCAATATAAGAAAAAACTGGAACTCTCTTTCAACAAGTCCCCCTATACATATAATTAAAAAATTCATAGATTTTCATTTTATTAGTATTGAAATTTATTAAGACATAAGGAGCAATCCCAAATCCTTGTGAACCTAATTTCAAAAAAACATGCACTCCTAACTAACTGTAATGCTGGAAACTGAAGCAGCATCCATAAATACTGGCAAATGCACAAATGCCAGAATACCTTCTCTACCTCAATTCATTCCATCTCACTGAGCAAATAAATATATAAATTCTCAAACTCATTTTTGCTACTGGAGTGTTTGCAACTTGTTAAGTATTTTCCTTCCTTTAGTACTTGAACTATGAATGTTCCAGTAAAGTAAAGATTGCAACACTCTTTTTGATAGGATATTCTTAATGTCTGTGATTACTAATTCCTCATTTCTGAATGAAAACCTTAAAACCAGATGTGCACAAGTGTGGACTCAATAGAGCTCAAAAGTGTTTTCCTGGTGAAAGCTTCCAGTACTATCATCCCTTCCTCTTCCCACTGAATTTAGAAATTAACTACTCAACTCGCTGCTGTGAAATGACCTGGCCAATGTTTATGCCAAATAGTATCACCTGCCTAATTTCGAAAGAATATCAATTTTTGACATTTGAGCTTAAGACTAAACATCCCAGAATGAATTGAACTATGAATTAAAAATGGATGTTGTGTTCATTTAGTGATCTGTTGATGAGGACCCATTGATCAGTATATGTATGTTTCTAATCAGAAGCCGCGGAACCAACTAGCTCTAAATCCTATTGCTCCTGAAAGAAATTTAAAAACTAAACAAAATTTGAGTGTATGGCATCACCTAAGCACCTGTAACAGTTTACATTTTCCCTGTATCAAACAAGTAATCCATTTTATAATATATTAAAATAGCATCTAAAAAGTAGAACTAAAAAAGAATTGAACTTCAATTTCCTATTTAAACTCAGACACACCACAGTTATGAGACAGGAAAATCTATTGAAAGATATCAACCTGCCAAATGGGTAACTAAATTTACACTCATAATGAGGAAGATGCCATTTCTTGTTCCGTAAGATTACTACAACATACTTCCATAGGCCCAGCGAAAAAAAAAAGTAAAACCTATAAGGATAAAATGTCTTAAGTATTTTTTAATGACTACTACTGAATAAGCTATTTCTTGAAAACTGTTTAAAGTGCACTTTATCAGCAAGAAGCCTAAAACTGCAAGTGGAGCTCATAGATTAGATGCAAATAAAACAATGCATGGGTGACTAAATTCTACAACATATTTTTAATTGAAAGAAATGAACGGTTAAAGTTTGATGTGTGTATCTAGTTTTGGGAGTACTATGTTCTTCATACATGTGCTTCTCAAACAAGCATTCCCCATGATGACGATCAAATAAGAAATGGACATTCAAACAGTTTTTCACAGAGTTGTCTTGGGTTATTCTTTCCCTTTTAATTTTATGTAAATCCTTCACCTGCTGTCCAACTCCCATCATTAGGCATTTGGGTAATGTGTGTTGTTATAAAAAAAACTTCAATCTGCATAATGAAACAGCAAGATGGTATGTGGGAGAACAGAAATATCACATTGACTTCTTGAACAACATTTAGAAAATGGAGAAATTCAAGATAATCTTCCACATCAGAAAGCCATAGCGAAGGCACATAGAATCAAATATACTTTAAATCTAGTGCTCAAATTTATATAGCCCCAACTGTTAGTTTTTATGATCAGATTTAATGCACAGAAATTAATTTCAAAATCAGACACAAAGACACAGCAAATACCCTGGGAAAACCCTCCTCTCGAGGGCAAAAACCCAGCAACAAATATCTCTCTATTATATATCAATAATGGCAACAAGTCTCATTACAATGAGGCCAATCTCAAGGCCGATATGCAGCACCTTCACAAGATGCAATGATAACAAATAATCAGCACTTCCTTGTAACTCAGATCTGCCCTTAAGAAATTCGCTATCTGCTCTTGATAATTCGCAATCTGCACTTGATTGATCTGCCCTTGAAGAATTCGCACTTGGAAGAGAAGAAATGCTTGAACTTAATTGATGCACAAATGAGAGAAAGTGACCTTCTATATGGACATGTTGCTTAGAGGGGTCGCACCTTTTCAAGGACAAGGTCGGCCACCATTAAAATAATTACAAATAATAAATAATAATTACAAAGGAGGTCGCCCATCTTAGAGATATGTTTCCATTAAATAATCACAAATAATTAAGTATGAAGCCCAAAGCTGCAATAACATCAACACTCCCTCTCAACTAGGGAGGAATACTTCTTGCTGCACAAGACACATCACCTCATCGTGATGCCAACCACAATGGCTACAACCATATGTGGAAAAGAAACGATATCACCTCATCGTGATATCAAATATCACCTCATCATGATATCAACCATAATGGCTACAACCATGTATGGTATGTACAAGTGTTCATCACTTGCATGATGTTGTCACCTCAACATGACTTTCACCATGGCTCTCCCAAAGGGTGAAAACACAAGTACAAGAGGAATCATCACGGACTCTCTCACGTGATGCTATCATGGAGTCACACACATGACATCCACCATGGCTCTCCCAGAGGGTGGAATCAAGGGATTTCACCTCGAACTTCTCTTATAGAGAACTCATTAATCAAGGGATTTCACCTTGAACTTCTCTCACAAAGAAGAACTCATTAATCAAGGGATTTCACCTCGAACTTCTCTCACAGAGAAGAACTCATTAATGAGGATCACTGATACTGAGACTCCTTCTCAGTTAAGGCTATATTCTCCACCATACCAAGCTTATCTCGAAGTACACAAACTTTATCCTGGAGAGAGGCTTGGTGAGAATGTCTGTCGTCTGCTCATTAGTGCTGATATACCTCAACTGTATAGCTTTCCTCAATACCATATCTCTAATATAGTGGTATTTGATCTCAACATGCTTGGTTCTGTCATGAAACACAGGATTGACAGAAAAGCTTCACACAACTCTGGTTATCACAATGAATGATAGTAGGCTCCATTGATTGTCCAAACAATCCCGCAAGGAGCTTACGAAGCCACACTACTTCCCGAGCTGCTATACAAGCTGCAATATACTCTGCCTCTGTTGTACTCAATGCTACAGATGACTGCTTCCCACTGCACCAGGAAATCATAGCAGATCCCAAACTGAAGCAACATCCAGAGACGCTCTTCCAATTAGTGACACTCCCTACCCAATCAAAATCAGTATAACCATGCAGTTCCAAGTCCACATCTAAGGAATATCTCAACCCATATCCAACTGTGCCACGCAAGTATCTCAGGATATGTTTCGCTGCAACAAGATGTACCTGCCTTGGTTCACACATGAACTTGACAAAATGCACTTATTGCAATCTAGTCTAGTATAGATACTTCAACGATCCAATCAACTAACTATACATAGTAGGATCCACCAGATTTGAACTAGCTGCAGCCTCCTTAAGCTTCTGAAAATTCGTTTCCATAAATCAACATAAAGAGCCAAGATCAACTAGATTACCATCTTCTTCAGGTTCAGTTGGCTCCTTTTGAATCTTCAAGCACTTGCATCAACCTTCTGACCTCTTCGTCCAAGATTGCCTACAACACTTGCCTTAGATAAATGTTTTCCAGTGTACACCTCTGGTACTGTAGAGAGTTCAGGATAGTCCTCCTCGACCTCATCCCAGATCACACTATTCTGAATAGGTTTGCGGAGCTACCAATGTCAAATCCAGATGAACGTCTTGTACAATTCTGATCTCGGTGAAAGGTCTTTTCAAAGTTAACACTTGGCCTTGCAACACGCAACCTTCACTTCTTCCACCGGTGAGTCACCAGAACTCCCTCTTGATCCTGCCGAGTTGCAAAGTCTTCTAGAAGTGGAACCCCTCTAGCCACCAACTCAATCCTATGAGAAACGCAAGTTGTGACTTCAACGATCATTTCTTTGGATTGGCATGACTTCCATACGAGGTACCTCCAAGCTTTTTTCATCACTAAGCAATCTCATCACCTTCTTGCCCTAAACATCGCGAAAGCATTTTAGAAGATTACTATGAGTTTATCAAAGAAATATCAATGCTAGAATCATACAAAAGGTTTACTATCTCAGGTTATAGCATGAATACATAAGAATTTATGAACAATATTAAAACATGAATAAATAAATCAACTTAAAGAGAAATATATCAAAAAATCAGAATGAAGGGATAAAGAAACTTATCTTTATTTAATTTTGATATAACTCTTTCTTCCATCTTTTACTCCTCTCGAGAGTGCCAAACTCAACACAACAAAAAAAAAAAAAAACAATTTGCACAACTACAGATTCCTTGAATGCATTATGCAGTTAGCAAGTAGAAACAACTCTCTCCAAGACTTCAAGGCTCTATCACAATTCATGCATTAGAGAATGATATCGATGTGACCAGCTAATCACCATTGAAATTGTAATTCTCCTTTTATTTCAGAGTCACACTCAGAAATCTTCACAACCAGCATGAAATAACTTGCAATAAATGAAATCTTCAAAGGATCTTAAGCTAGAGAACACAATTCGAGAGAAACCACTATCTCTCTTTACTAATTACAAGATCCAACTAAATGATATAACTCAGCAAACAAAGAATACTTATCTCTTTAAATATTCTAATGGATGCAAATACTGGACACAGTAAGATACGTTGCTCTTGCACACAGATCAGCACACAACCTTCACGGCTTGAACACAGGCCCATGACTTAGAATAGAAATTCCCTAGAATCCTTCTGAGGGGAGATCTCATCCACATCCACAAATGAAGCATGTTGATTAGGCCTGGTGGGGCAATCCTTTGCATAGTGACCAAACATATCACAACGAAAACATTGGACTTTAGAGAGGTCCCACTTCTTCTTGAATGCGGGAGCACCATCAACTCCTTTATCTCTATTCCTCTTGAAATATCCTTTCTTTCCATCTTTCCCTTTCTTCTTCGAGGATTGAGTGGAAAGAACATGAATGTCTTCATTTGTAAAGCTTCGACCAATACCTCTCGCAGCCAACCTAGACTCCTCTTGAATACAGTCTGCCCTCAAACGATCAAACTTGGGAAGTTTCAATCTCGCACTGATTCCTTGAATGTAAGACTCCCAAGATGAAAGAAGACCATTAAGAGCCAACATGGTCAAATCCTTGACATCAACAAAATGACCAATAGAAGAGAGTTGATCTCTCAATTCGGAAATCTTCATGAAGTAAGCGATGACAGATTCTCCTTCTGCCATCTTAACATGATGAAGTTGTTGCTTTAATGCAAGTGTCTGACTTGTGTTGTTGATTTCGTACATCTCCTCCAAAGTTTTAAACATCTCTCTTGCCGTCTTCAACTTGGAGACAATAGGAACGATATGATCCTTCACGGAATCAACTAACATCTTCTTCGCCTTGATATCTTTCTTCTTCCACTGTACTTTCTCTTCCTCATCAGTAGGTTCGAGGACTTTGCTCTCCACAAACTCGACCAAATTAGATGCTCCCTCAAGTCTATCCTCAAGCTTAAGACCGATCACCATCTTGACGAAGAGATAGAAGTAAACAACGATGAGAAAGAGAGTAAAGAGTATCGTTGTAATAACAATCTAATCAGGATCTTCTTCAAACCCGCTCTGATACCATGTTAGTTTTTATGATCAGATTTAATGCACAGAAATTAATTTCAAAATCAGACACAAAGACACAGCAAATACCCTGGGAAAACCCTCCTCTCGAGGGGAAAAACCCAAGAACAAATATCTCTCTATTATATATCAATAATGGCAACAAGTCTCATTACAATGAGGCCAATCTCAAGGTCGATATGCAGCACCTTCACAAGATGCAATGATAACAAGTAATCAGCACTTTCTTGTAACTCAGATCTGCCCTTAAGAAATTCGCTATCTGCTCTTGATAATTCGCAATCTGCACTTGATTGATCTGCCCTTGAAGAATTCACACTTGGAAGAGAAGAAATGCTTGAACTTAATTGATGCACAAATGAGAGAAAGTGACCTTCTATATATACATGTTGCTTAGAGGGGTCGCACCTTTTCAAGGACAAGGTTGGCCACCATAAAAATAATTACAAAGGAGGTCGCCCATCTTAGAAATATGTTTCCATTAAATAATCACAAATAATTAAGGAAGTATGAAGCCTGAAGCTGCAATAACATCAACAACAACTCATAGCAGTTTGGCTCAAAAGAGAATAATTGCACATGTTGATGTTGATGAATCACATATCGCATATGAGTAGCCTTTTTAACCTGACACAATCCTCTTCTACATGTTTTGACAACTTATCTTCATCTTGAAAATAAACAAAAAGAGAACACAAATCCATTTTCCTTGGAGCAGAAGACAGAACTACCATCAATACACTTATGAAAAAGCTTTATAATACTTACCAATCAAAACAAAAAGTAAATAGTTCTCTTCCTCCAACATTTCATGAATTTTCTGGAAAAGCTTTGTCACCTGTAATTCAGATTGAAATTTAAATGACAAATGGTTAAAATGGCAGTTAATATCTCCAAAAAGTAAGACAGGCAACTTTAAAATAATAGCATCATGGCATCCAAAATCTGTATCAGAATTTTGGTGTGGAATATGCTATGCTTATTTATCCACAAAAGCAAAAAAAAAAAAACAAATGGAAAAAAAGTAAAACAGATACTTTGTCCTAACATCCTAAAACTTTAAGGAAAAAATGGTAATGTTTCTCCAACATATTTCTCAGAAGATAACTCAGTAAATGGGAAACAACAGGAGAGAAATGCACTCAGCAAGAAGCAAGACTAGCAAAATAATTGCATATATTAAACACATGAAAACCATAAGAAGAATTCCAGTGGATTTCAACATGAGATACACATCCGACTCCTCTTCTGCCCTGCTGAATTAGACTACTCATAAACATGCTTTTCATGTGACAAAATCCTGCCATTTGCTGCCACAGAACTAATCCTGGCCTGCAGGAAGGCAGTGCTTATGAAACAGAAGCACTGTCACCACTGGAACCAGACAGATCCCAGATAGGTAGAACTAGGAAGCTATAATAGAACAGCCCCTTGACAGCACAGGAATGCATATGGACACATGATGGATGGCTAAGTTAGTTGGGAAAATGAGCAAGCTATACAATGAGGCAAAAGGCAACCTTATGTGAAGAGAAATGATCTGATAAACGAATATAAGTAATGCTAACAGAACCTTGAATGCAATAGAAAGAAAATAACCACAGTCACAAAATAACATGATTCTCTACCCTAAGAAACACTTTCAAAAGAAAAACCTAGCAAAAACAGCACTCACTCTATTAACACAACCGTTCACAATAGTTCACAACACAATAAATATTTCCCACTTGTTTTTAAACATCATCCATTTGCAATTATTTATAGGCATATTACCATAGGAAACCCTAATCCATGTGGAGGAGTGTATAGCCTATAGAGGCGTCAAACATGCAAAGTATACAACACATATCCAACAAATTTCTGACATGTTGAATAATCTAAATAGGTGGCCAAGTATACATAAATTAGCTGCTAAGGGTGGATGTGCCCGTTGATCCTTGCACCAAGAAAACTTCTCAGTACTCACAGAATTTATTAATGAATCAGTAACATTCTCCAAGAAATCGACTTCATCCAACAATACCTTTTTGTCATAAACTATGTCTCTAAAAAAACAATACCAAACATCACTCTGATTTGTCCAGGCATGATAGGTAGGGTTATTTTCCAAGCAGGTTGTACATTGACTGTCACAGTATATATTTATAGAACCAACATCTGAACACAACTTCCATACATGCATGAGTGATTGCCATGTACTCAGCTTCTATAGTTGATAGTACAACAATTGCTTGCCTCTTGCTCATTCAACTAACTGCTCCAACAAATAAAGTGAGCAAATAACCACTTGTAGGTCTTTGACAATCAATATCTACAACCCAATCACTATCAACAAATCCTTGTACATCCAATAATATTTCCATTTCAAGTATTCCGTGGTAGCATATTTGCATAATCTTAAGTGCCACACAAATATTCAAAGCCCCTTTTCACTATAGTCCAATTTTCTTTTCCTAGGTTTGACATATATCTACTCAACAATCCCATTGCATACACACTATCTAGTCTAGGGCCTACCATAACATACATTAGATTTCCAATAATCTTGCATTAAGGACATGACACACCCTCAATATCCTCTTCTGTCTGTGGACGTTGTTCTATAGATAACATTAAACCAACAAAACTAGAAACATTAACAGATTTGCATTCCTGCATTCTAAACCTCTGCAATATAGTCTCAACATATTTTCTCTGATTCAACAAATGGTTTTGATTTAAATGATCCTTTCCGATTTCCATGACTAAAATGAAATTTGCAACACCAAGATACTTCATCTCAATTACCAATTAGCAATATTATTATTAACATACACTATTATATTAGAAAGCTTAGATCTTTTGCTATGATAATTAAATTATGTACAAAATATATTGTACAAAAAGTAAATGTACAACAAAAAACTAAATAAAAACATTACACAAACACAATGATTTATGGTGGAGAAAACCATTGAGGTAAAAAAAAATCCCATATAATGATAAACTTATGACAATGTCTAAACCAATACATACTTGTACAAATAGGGAGTTTCAACAATCCCCTGCTCTTTTACCAACCTCACATAAAACCTTTCTTGTGTAACCATAGTGAATATTAAATTATTCCCACATAATCAATATTTTTCTCTACGTATCCCATAGTAACAATTCCCTAAAATATAGGGTGAAAAGGTAAGTCACACTCATTCAAAAAGTTATCAAGCCTTTTCATAAGACATTTATATTTAATTAATAAATTAATTAATATTTAAATAATTTGTTTATATTAATTAATTGATTAATCATTAAATCTCTTTTATATGCATATTTATATTAGGTCTACACTTAACAGTTAAAGTCTTATAAAGGTTATTTAGGACCACTAACATTAAAAGCGATCCTCAAATAAACATTATGCTCTGACACACCCCCTTAATGTTTATAGGGAGCATAAGCTGTCAATTTCTTTTGTTTGCTTTTAAAGATGAAGTTCCTCGCCAATATATGACTTGTTCCTCAACCTCTTCTTCCTCAACCCATTCTTTAGAGCCTTCAATACAAATTTTGTCTCACTTCACCCATCTTTGTCTGCCATACACTTTACCTATTAAGACAAAGTACATGCTAGAGGAAATTTTAATAATAATTACACAATATGCTCTTCCTTTACTCATCATTTTGATCACTATGTTACTCGTATAATATACAAATCAACCACCCATAGAATGTATAGCTACAAGGATGCACAGTAAAGAAAGGCTTGGGCATATAAGTGTGTAAACACGGCAGGCTACAGTTGCTGGAGTGATGGGCATCTTATAAACATGCCCTTTGGTGGACAAATTTCTTCTAATAGGTTGCACATGCTGTTTACTTTGGGGAATAACAAAAGTGCAGACCTAGTCCACTCAATTTTGGGATAAAATATGCAAGCTGGAAGTCAAATGCAGTGACTCTAGTTTCATTGAAGCCTCTCTGTTTAATCAAGCGAAACAAATAAAAAAGAAAAAACCTTTTTCTATGGATGGTGGGTCGCTTATGGAAAGCAAATTAATCCCTGAATGAGAGGAACTGATTCCAATATGGGAGTTGGCTAACAGCTCCTCTACAGTAGATGAGGAGATGATGAAGGCTTGAGCTAACCCAACAAACCTGAGGAAATCAACTAATTCCCCTCCTATTCCACTTAAGGGTCAGAGGGGGTACAAGAAAGAATTCAAATGAGAGGATCAAATGAATAAGTTGTAGGAAAAAATTTTAATCTTCCTTGCACATAACAAAGCCAAGAAGTTGGCAATGGATGACAACAGTTGGTATTTTAAAAACCAACTCAAAGCCCCTACCCCTCTCCCTACTTTGGGAACCTCATGCACCAAATCCTCCTATGGTCTCTCTAGTTGCTTCTTCAGTTGCACAATAGTTGGTCACTGAGACCTTGCTCACTGAAATTTAGAGCATCCTTAAGGGCCACTTTCTACCTATGAATGTTCTTCATTACCAAGGCATAAATAAAAACTTGACTCTGCAGATCCTCTCAGCCAAAGAAGATGCACCAGAGCAGAACCACTGGAGAAAGGATCTGTTGATGATGCTCAAAGGAAGAAAGGTTAATGATTTGGGGATCAAGGTGTACCCACTAAGAAATAGAGCAATAAGAGAAAGTGGAAGCAGAGGTCTGAAACTTGATGGGAGATTGGCCTAGGCAGAAAGCATGACAGAGTACTTTGGACTAAATGAGCCAACTGTCAAACTGTTTGTTGCCATCATTAATGATGAAATGGCCAGCAAACCCAGTTCAGACTTGGATTGGGAAGGAGAGACAGATCTAGAAAAGAATCCATGGATCCAATGCCCTCCTACCTCTTCATAGTGTTTTGCAGTGCTTATTTTGTCTTTTATCTCTATAATTGGCTTGTTTATTGATCAGTTTCAGTTTGTTTAATCTTTTGACCAGTATAACTGGCTTCTTTGTTGTTTTTTGTTGTTCTGGCTTGGGCCATGTGTCAAGGCCCAGGGCTTTAAGCCCAAAGGGAAACTGGAATCAACGGGTGAGAGTCCCCAATAAAATCTCCTTGTTTACCAATCAAAAGAAAATAAATGGTTGAGCATGTGCAGAAATAGAAGACAAAGACTAACAAGTAAGCACAAAAATATATAGCTTCATTAACATGTACTAAGATGCAAGCACACAAGCAAGGGATAAGTCATCCACTTTTTGCATAAACAACATAACTACTATTATCATCCATTCATATATCTCCTTAGTTGCATACATGTAATACACAAATATATATGTACCTACATACATACGTGTACCTATATAGGGGTGTATGTGTGTCCACAAATTTGTGCACTATATGTGTCAAAACATGAGAATATGAAGACAGTTTGGAAGCCTGGTAATTGGGATAAATGGTGAAGACACCCAACTATGAACAACAATAGAGACAAGATTAGACAAGTTAAAAAAGAATAATATAACCAAACACTTTACAACCATGACCTTAAGCCACATACCAATTTACCGCTTTCCGAAAACCATTTGCTGAAGAGTGAGTGAGCATTAACCTCAACCAATTGTGAGTGAGAATATCTAAATTTAGAAGCCAAAAAAAAGGAAAAGTTTAAGATCAGTTCGTACAAATCTCAACTATATGAAGCACAAAAATCTAAAGTAAGATTTGTGTTACAACAAAAAACCTTGAATTAAGCCGAATTGAAAGTTTCTGAGCTAGTGCTTTGCACAGAGATGTCTTCCCTGTACCTGGAGGACCATGCAAGAGGATAACACTGCAGAGAAAATAAGGAGTTAAAAAAGCAAAATTCCTCACAAAATGAAAAACAGAGAACTGAGACACATTCACAGTAGAAAACACAAGTTACAAGGTTAGACTAAATATTAAATATAATTTATGTAGTAGTAGATTTAGTAACATCATACAGCCAAAAATAATAATGTGCCAAATGCTAATATTTGAATTCCATAAAGTAAATTTTGTATGGAAGATCATGTCATTTAAATAAGAAAATTTGTTAAAATGTTGCTGTTTGGTACTTCAAGCAATAGTCCCATACTTGAACCAGTAAGCAAACATTGGCTTTTGGCACCTTATGGAAAAATTGGATAATCCATGTAGGATGTAAAGCCCAAATGCAAACTTCAACTATACTCACCTAATCTCAAATCAATCCCAGGAACTAATAAACAAAGGTTATGGTATCAGTTGTCATTTGATGAAATTAATTAGGGACAGTAAACATAGATATAACATGTAGAAAGCAAGAAGCGCTCAAGATTACTCCATACTATAAACAACTTGGTGACAACACAAGACCATCAAAATCTTCACGAAATGAACTAAGCATGTTATTCACAGCCTGACCTTAAATAAACCATATTTTCTAGACTACTTATTCTGCACATTGAACCTCATAAATTTCAGTGAAGACGATTAGCTTCGATAAATTACTAACAGATTGGAGTTACATGTCATTTATCCTTCGTGACACTTTAATCATAATGCCTTAAAACACAATACTTTTATTGTCCCTATTACCTATTGAATGTTAGTGTAAAAAGGTAAATCACCTAATTATTTCTTATTAGGTCCTATTCATTCTAGCATGCTTAAGCTTACTTAGATCACATGTTTTTTTGTCTCAAGTCATAGGATTGGGACATATGTCATTATCTTTTAAATCCTATCTAGGGTTTCATCCTTGTCTTTATAACAAGGATTTCATTGTATATTGTAATAATTATCATTTTTACATCTAATGAAATCACAATCTTTGTTGCAAATCAGTAGCTTTTCTCTTCTGTGATAGGGTGTTTTGATTGCAGGTGATCCTTGGGGTGTTGTGAGAGTTCAATTATCAACTCCAACAATATAAACAGTGAAACATTACTTACTACAATCTAAGCTGATTATTAGCAGCAACAAAGAAAAGGCTTATGTATTAAGACTTGTAAATTTGAAATCTGAGAACATTTTCTAGCCCTTCATGTAGGCATGTCACTTGTACACTAAAACGGGAACCCTTGTAAACCCCCATTATTCAAGTTTAATTCCTATGGTAAAATGTTCTCTTTCATAGCCAAAGCTGATGTATAATACTATGTAATACTATTTAAGAGCAGAGATTGAAAATGAAAACTATAAACCAACGAGATTAAGTTAATTACCGATTCCATGATATCAGGCATGGATTCACCCCTTTCTCAGAGAACAGAAGAGCACTTGCAGCATATCTCAGCAACCGTTGTTTCAGACCAGTATCATAAATCAAGCTGTAGTCATCAAATCATACCAATGAAGAATTAGAAAATCATTGAAATCATATACGTCTTGACTATCCATAGGACCCAATGGCTAATTAGATTGCCAGACCTTGCCCACAACCCATCAAATTCTTTTGCAGGAAGAACCCATTCTTGAAAACTTGATATTGAATCCTCGCCTTCTA
>VDFB02138260.1:0-13271 GCA_007258455.2 Sequoia sempervirens
GATCCATTGTAAGGGAAAGTAGTGAGTATGTTTCCTTGGGATCGGTTGAGCTAAGACAGCTCTGCGTCGCAATGTGCGTACGCTGCACACTCCGCCCAAGAAAACCTTGTGACTTCTACTACCCCTTCACGGATTGAGGGGCTGAGAACCAAAAGAAAAGAATCTATGAAACTATCTTTTGGCTACTCATATATGTATAGATTTTCAACCACACGTGGGTTGGCCCTCAATCAGGTAACAAACATACAACACACATAATGGTATGGTTAATCCCACACCAAAAACAACATATTATGTATGGATGGGTACACCGTATCTCCATCCTGAGACCTGTGGGTTATGAGCCCACAAAGCAAGTACGGGGTATTCACAACACTCAACCAATGCACAGTTACTGGTTTCTCACATTTACAAGGGAAGTACAATTACATACATAATTCCACAAGTATACTTATTTTCCAACAACTACGTGGTTCAAATGTTTACCTCCTTTCCACAATCCAACATGATCATCGTGATCACTTAAGAACTTCACTTAAAAAATTCACTAGGACAACATAATGGGCTCATATGAAACCAGAGTGCCCAGTATATGAACCTAGTGCTCTGATACCAATGTGTAATGCCCCGCCGTGTGAACCCCAAAGGACAACAAACACCGTACAATTTTTTTTTATTTTTTTTTTTTTTTTTGAAAGTGAAACATTACGGAACATTGCATATGATGAATGTGTGCACACATTACACGAAAAACAATTATGCATTTACTAAATCTTCCACGTCCTCTGGGGTACACGAAACGGTCATTACAAATCATAAACTTTTATCAAATGGAAGAAACTAGACAACCAAGAACACATAGTGATGACACACTACTATTAATGATCACAAGCATGGAAAATGATACATCTGCAAAGCATATTTCCACAGATACAACATATCAAAGATACAATAGTTCATCACATAATTTTTTCCTAATATCAATGGGAAAAGTACATTGAGTACAAGAATGAGAAATTAATGAAAATAAGGTACAAAGTGACCAAACTCATGCCCACATTTTACACACTAAACAACCAGGCAAAACTATAACATCTTTCCTAATTTTGCAATAATTTTTATTTTATTTTAAATTTTGTTTACTTATAAGACAACAACAACACAATTCACTACTTATAGCTATATTCAATGATCACACAAGTTACAAGAAAAGATAGAAGTGATTTACTAACTTTGGCAATAGAATCTACTTACTTAGGTCAGCTTAACATACCTCTTACATTCTATTTTATCGACAAGTCCTTGCTCCCAATGCCTATACTTGCAAGGTCTACATGACTTGGCACACACATAAGATCAAAGATAGTTAGCACATGATTACTAAGAGAAGCTATATAAATCAATGGTAGTTTTTACGTTATCGGGAATAAACGACAAGTCTCAAACAAGACTTAGAAGAACAGTCCTAGGGGCCCGACCTAATGCCTCGGGGGCTCATCACTTGATGGCCTTGCCTACGTATATAATTCGCAGAGGCACCGTAGTTCGACAACTTGAGTTGCTCCAACTCACCCACATGGGATATAACCATTAGTTTCCAATGAACGACTCGACTTTCTTCATACGCATAACACTATAACACTGACATAAAACAACATGCAACGAGTACAACATTGCTTGATTAGGAGACTCTTTCAAACAGTTTCGAAACTAGACTCACAACAACAAGGGTGTACCAATGCATAAAAGCCACCAAACAAATACACGTGCGAGGCATGAACCATCTCGCTCATAATCATAACCAAAGGCAAGGAAAATCATGGAACATGGTACACCCACGAACTCAAAATAGAAATATGATCAATGGAACACAAAGGTCTAATCATGGGAAGATTCCACACAAAATAGGTTTCCCATCGCCTTTGGAAGCCTAACAATCTACCACCCATATCTTATCAAAGGGGAGTGGCTTAAGCATTTACGAGTTCCCAACTTATCCAAAACATGTCTATACATAAAGATTACCTCAAAAGCGAAATAAAGCAAGAGGAAAGTATGATCAACATGGAACCACTGGTATGCATAAGAAATCAATTCCAACGAGCACTCAAAGTATAACCAAAATAAATATCCAAACATGTTCAGAAGGACTATACATACCCACTTATTCGAACGTGAACATAATCCAAACTTATTAAAAATAATGTAATAAATAATTAAATAATCCACTATGATTAAAAGCATTTCCTTTATAATATATTTTAAATAGATAAGCACTTGGGAAAACCTATAGTATTCAAAACATCAGTTTTCTTTTGATTTAAAATTCATAGCCTGTACTTTTGTTTACTTCAAATTGATTAAAACTTAACCTATATATATATATATCTGTTATTTTAAACTAATAAATTTAATTCAAATGTAACCTGATTTTTACTGCAAATTAAATTTAATTGAAAGTATGACATTTACCTTTGTTGACTTCAAAATAAATAAACTTTAATTTAAAATCTACCATATACGGTTTATGCACAGTCACAAATCTAAAAGAGTAAAGGTGCTTGAAAATAAATTTAATTTTAAATAAGCTTGTAAATAAATCTAATTTTAAATAAATCAAATTTTAAACATACTACAAAGATAAATTACCATTCTAGTAACTTACAGGGTAATGAAATTACCCATATCTAATACAACAAGTTTTAAATAAATCTAATTTTAAATAAATCAAATTTTTAAAATCAAATTTTAAATATACTACAAAGATAAATTACCATTACAGTAACTTACAGGGTAATGAAATTACCCATATCTAATAAAACAAGTTTTAAATAAATCTAATTTTAAATAAATCAAATTTTAAATATACTACAAAGATAAATTACCATTCCAGTAACTTACAGGGTAATGAAATTACCCATATCTAATAAAACAAGTTTTAAATAAATCTAATTTTAAATAAATCAAATTTTAAACATACTACAAAGATAAATTACCATTCCAGTAACTTACAGGGTAATGAAATTACCCATATCTAATAAAACAAGTTTTTTTTAATAAGTCTAATTTTAAACATACTACAAAGATAAGTAACTCTCACAGAAAAAGAACAATTAACTCTTTAAAACTACTAAATTAAGTTAGATTTTATTATTTGATGTTAATTTACCAAAAACTCCAACACCCTTAACATATATAACTATGGGCTACCCGACAAATATACTAATCTCCTTGAGTAAATAATTGTTGTTAGTCTAACTCAAATTTTAATTACTTATCAACATAAAATTTACCCCATAATTAGATTACTTATCTTTTGTAAAATATAATTAATAATTTACTTTTCAATTTAAATTTAATTTCTTTACTTGGTTAACTATTTTTAATTAAAAGCAGCCATATAATTAGTAAATATCATTTGAAAATATATTTATTTATTTAAATACTTACATAGGTTCTAAATATTATAAATAAAAGAGCTATCTTCACATAAATATTTAAACCTACAACTATTCAATTAAAAGGAGTATTTTAAAAAGAGAAAATCAATCTTAAAGGTATAGTATCATCTAACCTCATTTTCTTTATTAGAATTAATATGTACTATTTTAACTTAAAGCTTCATTTCTCACGTATCTAAATGGAATGTAGGCATGAACTAAGTATGCCATACCAATCATGCGTAATTTTAAGGAGAGGTAAAAGAAGTGGAGGGTAAATATCATCTAACGATTCTTATGCAAAAATATTTATGCTAAAAACCTATTTAGGGTTGACTGAAAACAAGAGTAACAATTGCATAAAATACAAATTTGGTGACAGATAATGAATGCTGAAAGTAGAAAGAAGTTGTAACTGATTTCAAAGGAGAAGTTATGCATAAGTTTTATTTTTATTTTGAGGGTGCTAAACAGAAGTAGCAATGGCTGACTGGGTGGGATTCAGTTCATGCACCAAATAATAAGTGCTATAGAAAGGTAGGGCAAGCAATTTTACTTCATTAAATTAACTAATCAAATTGGGTGCTAAGAATACCATGATTGAGGAAGAAAAACATCATACACTAAATATATTTACAAATTCAATACTTCAAAATATTTAAATTTTTCCAAAAATCTCTATTTACATGTGATACAGCGTTACAGTCTTCCAAAAGAAATTACTGTATTTATACCTCTGTGCATCAGCTATGCATGGGATTTAACTTGCGATGCCTATTGCTATGTGTTATTATTATTATTAAAAAAAAATAGTAAATATGTATTTAATCTTTTAATGCTGGTTCTTTACCCATAACTCTCAGAAAATAGCATACGAAACATAAAAATAAATTGAACTTACCTTCACCCTTCTCGTGTTTTCTCCAGCTCCTCCGTAATTCCTCCTTTCTCAAAAACCACCGCTTCCCCCTTCTCGTAGTGATTTTTGTGCCTTTTTCCTGAGTTCTTTCCCCTTGCCTCCCCCAAAAAAAAATGCCAGCCGTAGAAAAAAAATCCAAGGCTTTTACCCTCTTCAAACAAATGTACCTCTTCAAAAAAAAAAAACATGTAAATGATAGGTGTAAAGAAAATTTCCATGATCTCTCTCTCTCAACATCCTTTCGAGGAAAATGATATGTTAATATAGCAGACTTGTTTCAGCCAACATCAAAACATATACAGCATCACAACATACATCCTACAGGAGCCTGTTCACCTGGTTAGAGCAGAACCCCCTTTTTCCCCTCCTCTCTCCCAAAAAAAAAATGGAATGTTTTTCTATAGTAAAAACCCCTGTTTTTCTAGAGCTACGTGGAGCTTTAGGGGAAAACCTATTAACAAATGTCATGCACATTACAGGTGTCCAAATGTTTTAAAATCACCGTATTTACATCCCTCATAGACATTAAAAATTTGGGTGAAAAGAGGACAGCAAAAATATTAATTGGCAACCAAACTTGGGTGGTGGAGAATGCAACGTGTCTTCCTCAACATGTTGTGCTGGCATTAAGCATTAGTGCTTTCAATCCTCTCCCTCTTCTTTGTCCTCTCTCGTCCCCCTGCTTTTCTTGATTTATTGAATTACCTTGCTACATACCAAGTTAATTTTAAATTACTTAATAGCATTTTCTTTAAAAGAAATCATAACAATATAATATAATAGATATTCAATCTTTATACAGATGGGTAAAATTGTTTATCCTCAATTACTTATAAATTATGATTAATTATATACTCCACCCCTTTAATCTTTATTTATTTATTTATTTATCATTACATTATAAATTCGTTTTATTATCAACTATTATTATTATACACACACACACACACACACATATATATATACAAATATTTATTTATATCTATATACTTATTTATCAAAGTATACCCCAATATTTAACAATTTATTTTTAATGTATAAGATATTCATGGATTTATATCAACAACTTAAATAAATTAGATAGACTACATACCAATTAATCATCTGACCACTAGTCAAGGTCAACATACAAATCCTCAAACAACATAGACTGACCAAACTAACAAAACTGACAAGACTGATGGGGTGTCAAATTAGACTCATCCTCGTCGAGGATGGTGACTAGGGTACGGGACCAAATGTTATCTCCTGTTCAACAGATCCATTGGGTTCAAGGCACGCTCAGACCTGCTAATTCAGGTGAAGACGTAGCCTAGTACCTGTTCACTCAAACATACAAATTAGAACACATATTCATAATAGTTGAATCACATGGAAAGGGACTCTAGCAATCGTAACTCATTCTCGTATGTCCCCATACGTCCAATGGTACGATGCCGCCCTTTCCACCTATCCTCACAACATACTACTACATCACCTAACTATCCAATTAAATCTTTGCATCCTAGTAACACGATAACATACATCATACTCACTAAAACACCATTAGAAGCTCTTGTTCTATTTTCCTCTTTAGATTCCCTAGCCAGACTACCTGCACATCCAAGGTGAGAGTGGAAGGGTACTACATGACCTAATTGCAATGTACAAAATAGGACCCCTTAAGACATCGATTCACGATTTAGGGTGATAGGATGGCTTAAGGGGATCTATGTGTTGTAAGGTCCTAGGACAAAATGGTCCATGGCTTAAGAATAAAATTTGGTGGAGTTGCCTAGGGAAACCAAATTTCATTTTAAGGTCCTACAATAAAATGAATGCTTTAGGGTTTAGGGATTAGATTTTAGAGTTGAGGTTTAGGGTTTAGGGAACTTAGGGTGAAGTTTGGGTGGCCCTTGGAATAATGGACTTGCAAGTTAGTGAGCAACATTTTCTTGTGGAATAGTTGATTGAGATAGCTCTTGTTTCCCAACAAGAGTATATCTATAGAGCTAAGGTATATCGATTGTGAATAGATGTATTAATCAAGTATGACATAGAATTTAATTAAATCTGAGGACATAAATTGATTTATCTAAATTTTCAAATTTCATGATAAGAGACACAAGTTCTCTATAGTGAGACAAAGTAGTTAAGAATAAATTACAAGTTTAACACTAACATTAAAATTTATAATCTCATGGGGGGCGACCCTTTGGTGAAATGGTGGGGCTTCTTGCCTATAGAGCCAACAACCAAGGTTCAAACCTCGCGGGGTCGCTCTCTACCGCGTCAACAATGGAGTTTGTTATTTACCCTCCTATTAAGGGGAGGCTCCTTGGTGAACTGGTGGGGCTTCTTGCCTGTAGTGCCAACAACCAAGGCCCAAACCTTAATATTTTTGAGGGGTTGTGGCAAGCTGGGTTGGCTAAATCTTTCTGTTGTAGGAGGTTGGTCACGAGGTCTAGTCTCCCCACCCTGGTACGGAGGTGTGTCGCCAGCCTGGTCACGTTAAAAAGTTTAGGCCAACGTAGTTTATATGGGGTTAGTGCTGCGATTCCTGCATCTAAAAAAAATAAAATAAAATTTATAATCTCATTCGTTGTTTTCAAAGAATACTAAAGATAAGAATGAAAATTAATAGAATACATTCAAAGGGACACATAGATATATGCTAGTGACCTAATTGCAATGTACAAAATAAATAAAGATGAGCTTGAGCTCTATTCACCAAATTTTGATAACTTCTTTGATCCTTAAGAAATGTCATATTAGGACCCCTTAAGACATCAATTTATGATTTAGGGTGATAGGATGGCTTAAGGGGATCTATGTCTAGTAAGGTCCTAGGACAAAATGTTCCATGGCTTAAGGGAATAAAATTTGGTGGAGTTGCCTAAGGCAACCAAATTTCATTTTAAGGTCCTACGACAAAATGAATGCTTTAGGGTTTAGGGTTTAGATTTAGAGATTTGATGACATGAAAACATATAGAAGACACATGAATAAATTTTTACAAGTAAATGAGAAACCCTACCACCTAAACTTAGTGCTTTGAATCAAATATGTGACATTCTAGGAATAACTTCAATATATCAACAATTAGGAATTTTAGATTTCAATTATAACTAAGTTGTTGAGTTAAGATGGATTTTGAACCTATTTCCCTCTAAGCACTCTTGGATGATTTAAAAAGGAAGAGGGGATCTAAAGTGATTTAGACCCAATTTTTTTTCTAATCATATATTTTTTGAAACTTTTCTATGGCATAGACTCTTCCTTCATATTTATAAATTCTAGACACATGGGTTTTCAAAAAAGAACCTAACTGCCACTAAGTGAGGAATCAATTGATCAATTCAATAAATAAATAATCTTAGAAAATAAACCTTTGGTTATAGAATTGACTTGCATTTATGAATCATCTATCAAGTTTCTCAAAAAAGTAATTTGAATTTTCCATTGAAATGTTCATGCTACAAGTTAGCTTTGATACACTAGTTTAGAGAAAGTACAACATTTAGTTTTCCTAATAGAACAATGCCACTACACATGAGAGTTAAACTAGGAATTAGATTACACACAACCTATAGATCTTATGAATAACATCCTATAAATTAAGGCTTAAATATGATCATAATGCATCCTTACATAATTCACAAAGGATCTCATCCAAATAAGAGAAATGGGTAGAAATCATTCATGCTTCACATTTTAATATTTATTTGATTTATAACATTTATGTGTCTAGCTATCCATATTGCACATAGTCTAGATTAACAAGTATGACTTGCATTTCTATGTTTTTTTAAGAGAATACATCATACACTATATAAGCTAATAACATTGATATAGAGTGATTACATGCTCATATCAACTAGCATCATGATATATACACTTATTAAATCAAGCACATAGTTTCACATGAGGTACATTATTTTACTTCATTGGTACACTTTCTCAAGTTAAATTATACAATCATGAATTTTTCCAAGATAAAATTAGTTATCATTTATATTATGTGAACATATTATAATTAAATCAATTTGTTGGTTAATATATCTATGCATCGATTGTTTGTACCTCCTTTATTAGTCAATTATGAATTTCATTGGTAGTTGTGTGGATCACCAAAAACATACCAAAATGTACCTAACCTATGGACTATAATGTGATCCCTCCCTACATGCTATGCCATCAAATCTTACTACACATCCTTATTTTACCTCTTCTATTATATCACATGCCCCTAATATTGAACTTGTCATCACTTCCACCCTAAATAAACTAAGAATCATGAGTGAGAGTAAAAATCATATAAAGAAGGTTATTTCAAATAAAAAATGTAATCTAAACCTCCAAGGAGCCCTAATTTAGGGTTTTAGGTTTACGTTTTAGGGTTTAGGTCCAAGGATTAACCTGTGTAAATTAGTTTTTAGGGACCTATGTAAATTTTGTAACCTAGGGTTTCTAGGGTTTTGATTTCTAAGTTAAATGTGTCCAATTTAGGTTTAATTTTTATGGTTTTTGATTTACAATTTAATGTTCTTTGTTTCATTGATGTTTTTGGTTTTTTAAATGCAATTAAAAAACTATAAAATATTTAACTAAAACAAACTAAACAAACAAAAACTGAATACTAATTACAAAACAAAAAAAAAGATATAAAGCAAAAAAAGGGCAGAATTCAACCAACCTGGAGGTCGCTAAGGTCGGTTGTGTTGACGGGAGGAGGTGGCAGTGAAATTTTTCTTCAATTAGGCCCTTTGAAACACATGTGATTTGGTCTCCTCTTCTCTGGCACAGACGAAAATGTGAGTTAAAATGAAACACAGTCACTAATTTTAAAAAATAAATAGCTTTGCGAAATGCGTACACGTTCTAAACGCGCACGCATTCTAAATGCGTACACATTTCATAACGCGTACATGTTTCATAACGCGCACGTGTTTTTAGTTCGCGTACCCGAAGCTAAACACATAAGCATTCGAATTTAGGCTCGGGTACCCGATCCGTAATGCGTATGCATTTTTTGAAAATGCGTATGCATTTCCTGCGAATTTTTTTGTTTTGCTCGAAATTTCCCCTCTTCGTGTACCCAACTTGCTTTTACGCCACTTCCATGAGCTCATCAACTTCATTTTCTCATTTGGACCACTTGTCGAAGGACTTGGGAAGGGAAGACACAAGGGCCCAATGGCCTTCTGATTAAGCATCGACTCCTCCAAATGTTGAATTTTGTCCTTGGTTGTGATAAGCTAGGCAAGCAACCATTTCAGAATGTCATTCTGAACATTCACAACCTTGGTCAAGTCATTAATTTTAAGTTTCAAGGGGCACACACTAGCACAAACAACATCATCCAACTGGGGTTCTTCAGGGGCATTGTCCAAATTTACACAGAGGGTAGGGGAATTCAGAGGGCTAGAAGGGCTAGTGGACATGGGGATTTGGAGGCTTCAGAGAAGTCTTCATGAATAGGGGGACCAACAGAGGAGCCTTCCGAGGTGAGGTTCTAGGATTCATCATTAGAATTGTCAGAATTATCAGACATGAAAATTTGAGTGGGGTTGAAAAAGGAAACACTTTTTTAGAACTTGGGGTGGGGACCTTAGAGGTAGAGGATTTACTTTTAGCCCTAGTAACCCTTTGAGAGGAGGAAAACATCAAATATGAGCCAGAGGTAGTGGGGGGGCCCTCCAAGGGAACTTAACAAAATCTCTAAACACGAGAGAGTTTTTCTTAATAGAGGCTAGTGAAGCGGAAACGGTTGCCTAAAAATGGAACAATATATAAATCAACCCCTATTGCAGGGGTAAATTCTTTCCTTTATCTTGAATGATCTTAATAAACTGTTCAAAGGAGGACATAATCCAAAATGCAAAATTCATTTTAACATTGGAACATAAGTGATTAAGCATGTGGGAAAGAGGTGGGCATGGAAGAACTTAAACCTACATTCCAAAGTAACATAATGCATTATAACTTTCCTCATTATGCTCCAGACACCTAGAAAGTCGTCTTTGCTGAACTTGTTTTGTGGCCGATTAATCCTTTCCCCTTTTCAGAAATCTTTCCATCTCCTTTTGATAATGGCCTTTTGTCTTCCTAGGGAGACAGGTCCCTTCTACAAAGAGGTTGGTTACCTCTATAATAAGCTTCATATTAATAGAGAAGGACTACTCCCCAAAAGTTACATTGTTGTCTTTCTAGGAATTGGAAAATTCCATAGAAATATTAGGATCATGCCCCACCATGCCTTTGACATAACTAGCCAACTTGCCCCATTGAAGGATAATCCAAAAACATCCTTATCATTCTTCCAAACCTTGTAGGAGGCAAGCTCCTCCTGGACAAGATCACCACCCATCACAACATCCACTTGAAATAGAGGAAAATTAGGAAATTTGTAGAAGCACTAGGTAAAGTGCATGAACAAATATAGAGGCAACTTATGAAAAGGCGAGACATGATGAAAATATTGCCTTAAGTGCAATCCATCCTAGGTGTCGATTTGAGCTAAAGAGGAGTTCAATCAAACTTGATATTAAAGTACTTTTTCATCATTTAATAATAACTCTCACACTTACTCTAGGATCATTGAGAGATTATCCCAAATAGTAATTTTTTTCATAAAGGCTTCCAAATTTGCTAAAGCATCTACCACTTTATTAGTAGCTCTAAATATGTGAGAAAATCTACAAATTTCAAGGTTCATTATGACATTATGAGCCAAGAGGATGGGGTCCCACAAGGTCTAGCAAGGATTCACCTTCCCATTCAACAACATGATTGTATTTCTAGAATCCCCTTTAATTGCCAGGTTGGACACTCCAACATTCCTGGTAATATGGATCCCGTGATAAGCAACCACCACTTCCACAAAGTTAGAAGTTTGTAAACCCAGGTTAACTAAATAAGACAAAACCAACTTCCCTCGATGGTCATGGATTATGCCACTCCCACTTGCCTGACTTGAGTTCTAATAAGTTTTAAAGTTGTAATATACAGTCTAAAATTGAAAAAATGGCCAGATAGACCATCAAATTCTAGGTTTGCTCACATCTTATGTAAATCAACTCTGCCAAAATCATATTTCACATCTTAAGCAAGTCTACTTTATCAAAGCTTACCATCAGTTGAAATCAAATCAAATCAATCAAAGTGTTATGTTGCTGAGAGTCACATCCACATACATTCAAGGCGAAATCAATATTATCTTTTTGAGGTTTGTTGTGGGATGAATGAATAGGAATTATATTTAATTTTGTTTTACATTTTTGAGTCTTTATTGTTTCCTATTTCCAATTTCAATGCTTACGGAAGGTATTTCACTAATATTCAACCATTTAAGAGCAACCCCACCATTAGAACTACAAACAATTGATATGTACATGTTTTAGTGCAAGAAACATCAATTTATAGGTATGTTGTTTTGGGTAAGCTTAAACAACACACTCTAAACCTTGACTTGTTTAAGTGGCTCATTTGAAATCATACTAGTAAATATATCCTATTGAAGAAACTAGTGCGATTTCGGAGCCACCTAAACAAATCAAAGCTTAAAGCGTGTTGTTTAAACCAAAACTATTGTTTCAAAATCCTCCTATATGCTCTGCCATGCCAATTTTAAATAGATGAGTTGGAGGTGCGATGTAATGATGGTACATGAGCCTAATGAAAGGAAATTTGAGGCATTTATACTTATTTTTCATCGAGGAATCAAGGAATATAAGTTGAAGAGTTCTCTTTGAATTGCTGTAGCATTCTGTGTTTGGCCTTTATCCTCTGTTAGATTGATATCAAAGCAGAAGATTGGAAAGGAGGAGGTTTCATAGAAATAAAGTTTATCGCTTGGAGATGAAAGTCATAGCTCTTAGAAGAGGAGATCACAGTTAAGAAATCGTACTAGGAAAAAGATCAAAGAAAGAAAAAAAATTAAGTCGCCAGGAAAAGCAACTGAAGTAGATCAAAACCTTATTAAAGGGATGGAATAAAACTTTGATCGTGCAACTTTTGGAGAAGTCGCTGTGGTAATACAGATTTCCAGCGCGGAAGGAGGTCACAGAAAAAAAAAGGAGAAACAATGCCATACGTAGTATTTTGTAAAGGTAAATCCGTAGCTAAGGTGAACGGAGACGAAACGTATATTGGATAGTCGGCGGAAGGGAATAGATACAAAGAAAGGTTGCGGGGTAGTTCCGCAGCCAAAAGAAAACAAGCTGCTAAGAAGGTGTGTGCCGATCACCATAATCTATTCCACTACATCAAAAAGGAAAGACACAGAATTGGATTCATTTCTCTCACCACATTATTAAATGGAAAAGAAAAAAAACTAGAAACAGAATGTTGTAGAACAGGGGGAAACTGTTAAGTTTCTAAATTAGGATGGAATATACAAAAGAGGGAAAGTTGTAAGTTTCTAAATAAGGATGAAAAATATAAAAGAGGGAACTAGTAATCTTATGGGGCTGCTTAAAGGTGTTTTCTGTTTAAATTTAAGTAGTTGAAGTATTCTCATACAAAAAATATTATGGGGAAGAAGATAATTTGAAATCTTTCCCTAATTTAATGAAGTAGTTATTGTTTAGGAATTGAAAATCAGCTGTGCAAAAATAAGGAGGGTTAGAAATAAGCAGCAACTGCATATTGTCAAAAATGCCATGTGGCACCACAATTTTCTTCCCTTTTTTTTTAATATTTATTTCTGATGATTGCTAAAAAAATAAGCAGAAAGATTAAATGCTCATGAGGCCACCAACTCCACAAATGCAATAGGGAGACCTGCCCTAAATTTCTAAATAAGGATGGAATATTATTCTAAGAAAAGTAATGATTATTGTTAGTAAGTTGTCATTTTTGACATGTTAGTTTATTTTTTAGAATTGTTTTTAATTTCTTTAAAATCTTTATAGATTGTAAGTTGCCATTTT
>VDFB02138261.1:0-27793 GCA_007258455.2 Sequoia sempervirens
CCTAACCCTAACCCTAATCTTGACCCTATCTCTAACCATAATTCTAACACTAATCGTAATGCTAACACAATCACAATCCTTATTATATTGATAACCATAACCCTAACCCAAATCCTAACCCTAACTCTAATTAATCTAATGTTGGCTCCATCATAACCCCAATCCTAACCTTTACCGTAATTGAACCATCTTAAGTCTATTTGAATGCCAATCCTAATTGTGGACCATAACCCTAACTCTAATTGAAATCTAGCCCTAACTTTGAACAACATTGTTTGCCTCACCCTAGGTGAGAGGAGATTGCTTTCTATCCATTTATTTTCTATTCAATTTTTATTATTTTCTTTCTCATTGGTATTTTTATGGTCTTATTGTATCCTTCACTTCAATTGAAGTGGAAATTAATTTATTGTGAACCAAATTTGATATTTGTGGTGGCATTTTGAATGAGATAATCAATGGCATACACTAAAAGAGCTCAAATTCTAAAACATGTAAGATGCATATTCATTCTAGGGATTTTGGAGTGCATTCCTAAAAGAGCTCAAAGTTCATGTACACCATCCTATGTGAAAGGTATAATTTTTTGGACACAACCTAACAAATCTACATCAAATATAATGATTAGCTAAAATAAACTTATTTTCCATTACATTGAACAACAATGAGATAGACACAAATATGAGAATACTAATGCTAAATATAAATCTCAATAACAACACCAACAACTTTAAAGTCACAACTATTAGTACTCTATGATTAAAAATATTTTGCATTAAATATAAAATTCTATCATAACTATTGGAAGATGGTCAATTAATCCATCCTCTCCCTTATTAGATTAATTTATGAAATTCTTGATTGATTGTGAAATTTGTTATTGAAAAGAAAACTCTACAAAAAGATTGGAATCTTGCATAAAGTCTTAATGCCTCTTTATATGTCCTTTAGTTATTTTTTAGTTGTTTTTTTATTAGACTTTTGTTAAATTTTTATTTGTCTCTATTGAATATTTGTTGGATAAAAGGCCTCAACTATTGTCTTATTTTTTGACTTTATTAATGATTATAAGACCCTTTAAAAATCTTTTCTTAAGTATCCTTATCAAAATTTATCAATACAAAAAAAATAAACTATATTATTGTGTAGTCTAATTATATGTTAATTAATTATTTGAAAATCTATATCAATATAATCTTTGATAAATAAAATATTTCAACTATATTCTCATGAACTACAATGGTTGCAGGATATGCATAAAATAGATTTGTTCAAAAGTTTCTAGAAACTTTCAAGCAAATGCAATTGGCAGGTGTAAAGCCAAATTCCACAACCTTTTCCACTGTCCTCTCTGCCTGTGCTAAAATGGGAGCTTTGGAACAGGGCATGCATAGACATCCATCAAAGCATAAAAGGTAGAAGAATTTTGTTGTAATATGTTGTTGCAACTGCCTTGACAGACATGTATGCAAAATATGCAAGCATTGGCAAGGCACGTGAACTGTTTGACAAAATACCTCAAGAAATGTGGTTTCATGCAATGCCATGATTGTAGGATATGCACGAACGATATGCACAAAATGGGTTTGGTGAAAAGGCTCTATAAACTTTCAAGCAAATGCAATTGGCAAGTGTAAAGCCAAATTCCACAACCTTTGCTAGCATCGTCTCTTCCTGTGCGAAAAGGAGCTTTAGAATAGGGTATGGACATCCATTAAAGCATAAAGAAAACATAAATATTTCCAGATGTTGCAGATGCTGGCAAAATCAAGTGGTGCTCGTGGTGTAGCTATTCTAGGTGAGATTGTATTCAAGCATGGAAGAGACTTGTATTCTCCACTAACTTTGGAAAAATCCTTAAGATATGTGCATCGAGTCTCAATGCCCTGCTTCAATTTGAAATTCAGATTCTCCTTCTGAAAGACAAATCCCTTTGATTTTAGAGAAATTATGTGAGCACATGAAACATATATTCAAAAATTCAATTAGCAATACTTAACATATATAAAAAATGCAAAAATGCACAATGGGGCGCGAGATGGAGTGTATTGTGAGCTCGTCGAGAACCTTGGGTAAAATGCCTGAGCTAGCAATGAGAGCAACCTATGGCAAGAGTTGGGCCATAACATACATGGGTTTATCGGTCCTAGACTGCCTGTTCTAAGAGTCACCGGATCGGCTTCGATTAGTGCCCAATAGAGAAAATTGAATATCAAATCACAGATGAGAACCAAATCGCTAGTAGATGAAATCAAAATGCAAATATAAAAGTAGATTGAATGGAAAGGTGGAAATCACTGCACAATTGAACACAGGTTTCCAATATGATAAAAGCACATAAGAAAGATGCAAAGCAAGTAAAGAATGACAACAATTTTTTTAAATGCATTCTGAGTCACTAACATTTGATTATACATGAATTGTTCTACACATTGAACTCCACCACAAATAGCGTGAAATAAATAATTTAATAAACATGATATAATAAAACAACAATGAGAAGACCAATTATCACTTGTCCTTCATTGTTAGCCCTTGTTGCAACAAGAGGCAACTCTGCAACCTGTTTTCCAAATACACAGACAACAACTGAAACAACTTCTGAGATGTTCAATTAAATTAGTCTAAATTCAAACAAAATAAGGAGTCACTACTATAATAAGAGAAAAGGTCCATACCTTGCATGTATTAGTTTGAGGCTGGTTTTCATGGAAGGCCTTGCACAGTTTTAAGCAAAAGAAGCTGCCAGAGTTGAACCCCACTCCTCACTGTTGTTAGCTTGTTATCAGATACCCATTTCCTCACGAAAGCTGCCATCTCCATTTGTTTCTCTTTGTGTTGAGGGAGTCGAGAATATATAAGCAGGCACTGGCACAGATGGGCCCCTGGTTTTATCATTTGACCGAGGACTCTGTACAACACTTCTAAGTTAATATAAAAACAAAAGGAAAATTTGTATAATATTTTTAGAAGAAGAAAAAATTCAACAGCCATCGACGACAACCTCTTAAAGCTTTAAACTTTTGATTAGAAAAGCTTTAAAATGTTGATGAGAAAACATGGAGTCATGCGCACTTGTAGGATTTTAGTAGCACTTCGCAAGAAGGGAAAACAATTGTATGCATGTGTGACAATAGAGCGGAATGAGGAGAAATAACCTGTGTTGAGCGTGCACTTCCACAACGCAGGCGATACCGCTGCAGGCCGAACACATCCCTACTACTGGCTTCACATTTTCCACCCTCCTCTTCTCAGACCACACCAACGCTAACCCCATTTTTCTTCTTTCTCTCTTCTCTTGTCCTTCCTCGCTATTTATTAATTAGTTTGTTCTTCCATAAATAAATTAGCTCTTCACTCCTTCACTATCGTCAGTTTGGTATGGTGACTCTTTGGCTACCATTAGTTATCACAACACAAGAACCCTCCAATGCCAGTTGTTGCCTTCAATGGGAAAATCATGTGCCCTGTAGAGCTATACATCTACCGTTGTAAACAAAGAATAAGCAAAGGAAAACAATTGGCATGTCCTGCGTGTGCTTGGCAGTTGTCTAATTGTAACTGCCATTTCTTTTTTATGTACTCAGGGCTTTTCCACCCTTGCTGTGACTGTAGAACGCTCTCGACGTAATAAGAGTTACTTTTCTATAACCTTCAAAAAACTAAAAGAAATAAAATATGTTATGTCTCAAAGATTATGTTTTAGATAGTTAAAATATTTAAAATAAATAAATATTTTCATATCATTGGATTTTGAAGATTATTTTTTACATAGTAAAAATGTTTAAAATAAAATAAAATAAATTTTTAATATTTAATTTTTTATAAATTTATAGAATAATTTCTTTTTTAAATATATATTTTTTAATTTAAATATTTTAAAGATTTTACAAATATCAAATGTTTAAAATAAAAAACAATATTTCAATTTATACTACTACTAATTATATAATATTAGTTCCATTAAATATTTGAGAATAACTTAAATGTAAGTGAAAATTATAAGTTAAAGACTTACAAATTGCTAATGTATGAAAATAATAAAAAAATATTGAAGTAATTTACCTTTCATTCCCTCTATCTGTCAATTTCATACATTATATTTGAAGTTTTTTCTAAAGTTAAATGCATATTTTTTAGTTTTTTTAAAGTTAAATGCATATTTTTAAGCTTTTCTAATTTTAAAAATTATTTTTCTTGAATAACATTGGCTAAAAAAATTTAGGCGATAAGGGTGGATTTTAGGGAATTGAACATAATATTTTGATTTTGCAATTTTTTTGGCTTTTTTTTAGGCATTTTCCCCCCTACTTCTTCTTAATGTTTGCACAAAAGAAATGCAAAAAATATGACAAAGTCAAAATTGAAAATTGTTAATTATTCTATATAAAAACTTCATTTAATTTAACCGTGAAACTAAGTAACAATTGTATGTCAAAATTTTTTATTTAATCCAATTTAACTATTTTAACCAAATTGAATCTCAAAAATTCAAAATCATAATTATTTTAACATGTCAATAATCCAACTATTAAATCTATATTTTTTAAAATTAAATCTATTATATATTTGTTTATGAGATTAAATTGAATCTCAAAATTTCAATATCAATAATTATCTTACACATTAATTTAACTATTAAGCTAAGTAAAAATTGTATAATTATTCTATAATTATTCTAACATGTCAGTATTCCAACTATTAAATCTATTTTTTTCTTAGATTAAATTGAATCTCAAAATTTCAATATCAATAATTATTTTACACATATTAGTAATTATCAGTTCCTACCAACGAAACTATAGGCAAGCCCAATTGTTTAACTAGTTATTAATAATTATGTTTTTGAAAAAGGAAAAAATAGGTTTTGAATGGACCCAAAACCATGAACAGCAGGTTTTGAATGGACCCGAAACCATCAAGTCTTAAGTGGACCCGAAACCCACTCCAAGGAGAACAGGCTGCTCAAAGATAGAAACAAAAACATCCAGCAGCTCACCAGGGATGAAAAAAATGCCAGCAACCAGCCACAAGCCAGCTGGTTGCTTAGAAAAACAACCAAGAAATCACATAAATCTTGGCATCGTTGGTTTTGACGGGACCAACAACCCACTACACTCAATAGTTATAGACAAAACCAACAGCCCATAACACAAGGTTTTGACAGGGACCTTAAACCCAAATATGCAACTTTTCACAATACAAATTATGATCAAAGCTCCACCAGTCGAAGTAGCAGAGTCCAGCAGCCCACTCCTTCCTTCTTTATAGGATAGGTAAACACAGGAGCATAGAGCACTAGCAGCCGAAGTAGCTCCACCAACCGAAGTAACAGAGTCCAGCAACCCAATGTTGGGTTTCACAATACAAATCATAATTAAAGCTCCACCAACCGAAGTAGTAGAGTCCAACAACCCACTCCTTCCATCTTTATAGGACAGGTAAACACAGGAGCACAGAGCACCAGCCATATCCTTTAAAAGATATAAATTCTCTCCACCTCTAAAGGAAAGAACTCCAAACTTCTCATAGCTGCAACATTCAAAGACCTTGGGATTGAATAACACAAAGATTTGCTTCCTAATCAAAATCTCCACCTCCATAGAAGATAAAGAAAAGAACACAGCATGTAGATCCTCATCAAAACCTAGGCCACCATAAAACAGGGCTTCAATAGCCCCCCAACAGCCTTTCCAAGCACAACAAGTAGCATCCCACTCCACCTCTATAGGAGAAAAGTCACTTCTGACCTCCACCATCTCCCCCTCAATAGAAGATAGGACCACCTCCATAGGAAAGACCAGAAAAACCCAAGGATACGCCAAAAGAAACCTGAAAAGCCAAGCCATGGAACCGAGAGGGCGAGGGACAAAAATACCCCCACTGCAACAATACCCAGAGGTCACAAATTGTAAAGAGAGAAACACAGACCCCATTCTAAAAAGGAAAACACCCCAAAGAGGCCCTGAAGGACTCCAAAGCAGACACACCTCTCCTAGAAAAACTAAAAATGCTTTAGGGAACAAGGAGAGACAAGAAACAACAAAACCATCATTTTCCTGCCAAAGGGATATAGCAAAAGCAGAGGCAAACAAAGAAGCCCTCAGATAAGCAAACCTTGCAGAAAAAACACCAACAACGACACCCCCACACAGAAAAAGGAAATCAGATGAAAACAGGGGCCAAAGAGGAGCTGAGAAACTACCAGAACTCTGTGACTCAGACTGAGAGAAAACGATGGCAAAAAAAGCCCTAAAATACACAGTTTTGAAGCTCACCCAGTTAGGGCAATGCCATCCACCACACAGCCCCACAGAAAAATAGGAAGCTTCCCAACTCCCAAGCAATAAAAGAAGATCAAAAGAAGGCGGGGGTCCAAGATTAAAAAAGAAGTCGACCCATCTATAAACCGCCGACACAAACAGAGGAGGAAGGTCCACCCACCAGAGAGGAGAAAGAGACCACCCCTCAGAAGAAGGCGCACGAACCACCACAAGAGAACCGACGCTAGGAGCAGAACAAGCCTCAACCACGGTCCAAGCTTCCCACGGATGCCCAGCCATCCCCAGAGAGAGAGAAAGGCACCGGCAGACAACCAAAGCCTTCCTCATCCCACCAGAAAACCTTGAAGCCAACCCACCACAAATAGGGACCCAGCAGCAAGATTCATCCCACCCAGTCATCATCTTCTTCGTCTGAATCTTCCTCTCCCACCTGCGCAGAATTTGAACGCTTCGTCATTCCTTTCTAACCAATGAGAGTTAAGGTTTTCTTTTTAATTTAACAAATACTTGTATATTGTTAAAGTGTAGATGCAAAGTATATAACAAAACATTTAAAAAAAATGAAATTTCTTAAATATTATTGGCAGGAAAGTTTTGCCTGATAGGGGCGATTTATACGTTACCATTATCATATTGGCAATAATAGTGGGTAGATGGAAAGCCAGCGTGTGATAATAGTGGGCATCATTAGCTGGAATGAACATGGTGGGAACAACTATTTCTTTATGGAGTTGTAATGAAATCTTAATATTACCAATGAAGAGCAGCATGGTGATAAAGTAGCAATGTTTGAGGCTTCATTATCACTGGCACCTGCATTATTTGTCATATCCCCAGAACACATGGTAGTTGAAGCATTTTAGCTATTCAATAAAAAAGATTTACAAAATATTTTTGTTAAGTATGCTTGTATTGTTAACAATATTTGACTTTGCATAGGTATAATTGTAAGCTGACAGTTTAAAATTCAGAGGAAACAAACCAACAATTGAAAGCTAATAGTTTAAAATTGAAAGAAAAAAAACAAACATCTGCAATATCTTTGTGTGTACACTAGGACAGGTATTCATGTCCATTAATATTTGTTTTCTTTTCTTTTGATTTATATCCTTTAGCTTCACATTAAACTTTTCTTTCATGGCTGAGTGTGTTTAGGAAAGCCCTAGTCAAGCCCAGAAGAACATGCTTTTCCTTGTCTTTCAGTAAATGATAGTTTGGCTTTGGTACTTATGTTAAAGAATAGTTCATTTCATAATCTTGAATCCTAGATACATTCTTTGTTGCAATAGCTTGTCAGTCACACCATTGAGTAATGATAAATTCCACAAAGGGCCTCTCATCTGGAATGGAAATGTCACCAAGATCAAAGCAATTGAACCACTGATAGTTGGGAAGTTGAATCCTAAATCTAAATTGAGCACAAGTTTCTATTTTTTCCAATCTTAATGTTATTAAGTCCTTAATTGAGACATGCGAGTTGGGTCCAGTGTTAAAGCCCTCAGACTTTCCCAATGTTGGTCTAGTTTTGAGCCATATCCTAACTCCCCAATAGTGGCCTCCCTCCTAGTTATCTATCAAAAAAAATGCTATATGTTATTGTCTTCTATAGACTATGTCATTTAGCATCTCTTTTATGTTCAAAATTGTAAATAGAATCTAAGAAGGTGTCTTTAGTAATTAAGAATAGTTGTTTACCATTGTGATTAGAATTTAAGCACATGTATTTGGTAATTGTGAGTTGTTGGTTGGCAATCGCCCTGAGTCCTACTGTTGTGTAAGGTAACTTTTTGGAAATTGTAAAGAGGCCTCCTTTTCTAAAACTAGGATGTCATTATTGTATTGAGCTGTAAAGTTCTCAGATTAGTTATGTATGCAATTCTGCTAACATTAATAAGAATGTGATAGCGTGTTTCTATAATAATGATGCCATTGTTTCTAGTGCTCTTTGACTTGTTCACTTTTGTAACCAGGAGCATTCACTCTATTTTTCCATTCCTTTATGAATTCCTTGGGGAATTTTGTGCATGGCAGAGTTGTTTAGGAACAAACATCAATAAGTATCATGAAATTTATGTTTCTTTTCCTTACCAAGTGTTTTTCAAAAAATTCAAATTGTAATTTTCTTTGATGGCTAATATACAAGGTTTACTTAGACAGACAAAGCAAAAAGCTAGTCTTCATGCTTTTAACTATTTGGAGAAAAATCTATGTATTGAACTTATTTGAGGTTGTAGCATTTGGTCATGTCAAGGAATACATCCTAAAAGAGTTGACGTCAATAGTTTAGAGGTCCTAAAGTTCCCATAGAAAATACTATTCAACAAATACATTTACAACTTTACACATGCCAATTGTATTTTCTTGAAAGTTTCTAAAGCCTTTTCAACAAATGCATTTTGTACATATCTTGCAATCATTTCCCTCCATGAGAGGACATCTATTTGAGGCATTCTGTCAAGTAGTTCATTTTCCCTATCTTTTCTTATTACATGTCCCTTTGGAGTAAACATCTTCCTGGTTTGCATTGTTTCCTATATGCTTATATACGATGGTCTCACCATAATGCTAGTAATATAAACTTACATTAGCCTACATATTTTGTATCACAATTACATCCTTGTTTACTAGATCCAATGTTTCAAACAACAAACAAATAACGTTGATTTATGGAGGTTTTTTTAAAAATTGTAGGTCATTCTCATTAACATTTTTTGATCTACTGAAGATAATTTAAAAGAATAAAATTAGGCAGATGATAAACAATTATCTCATTGTTGTGTGTAAAGGTGGTGGAAATCTTCTCACTTCACAAAACTCAATTTCACACCTGAGCACGTGGCCAAAATATATTTTGGAGTGGCAATGACCATGCTTGAGCTAGAGTTTGCTACCCTAAGAGTTGTTTCCTCAAAAACTTCAATCTTTACTGTCATTCTCAGTGATCTTTATGAAGCGTAGGGATCAATCAATGACATGATGCTATTCTCTAAAATAGTTAAAAGGTTTGAATTGATTCTCTTTTTCTTTTTTCCCTGCTAATGAAAAGATTCAATGCAATCATCTAAGCCAAACCTGGCTATTTCATCAGGTGTGATCTGTCATTGGTGAACCACATGCCTAAGGAAATGAAAATTTACTTCATGGGATTTTATGAAACAGTTAATGAAATTGTAGAGGAAAGAAGGAAGACACAAGGGTGTGATGTCTTACCCTACCTCTAGAACCTGCTATGTATTCAACAAACCAGATTCACCATGTTTTTTCAATTTTGAGTATTTTTCTTAAAGGATTTTTCTCAGCTTCCTGTCATGTAATATTCCAGTGGGAAATGCAGCTGGCATCCTACACCAAGGAAGCAAAATGGGTTCAACATAAATATTTTCCTTCCTTCGAAGAATACATGGAGAGTGTTACCTATATATTGAAACTACAAAGTTCAATCTAGTGCATTTGTCATAGAAATCTCTCTTTTATTAATTACATTTCTTCTTACTCAAGGTTTTTCCTTTGAAACAACCTTGTTTGCATACTTATGTTATTTACCATTCTTGTCCATGTGTCATTACTTATGTTTCAAATATGTTCCATTATGAAAGATTCTTCTTACTTTGCATGTGTGCATACTATTGTTATTTTGGATTATTGGAAAAATTGTTGGTGTAAATATTATACTTTGTCTAAGATAGTTTTTATCAAAGTGTAATATTGGACTTAGTTAATAAATTTTACTTTGGATATAAGAAATAATGAAATAGATACACCTTCACTTGATGTACACAAGTGCCACCACTACCTCATCAATCCTTAATTGACAGTAGTTAGGTGCCAGTTCTATTTAGTCAATTCCACCTATGTTTCAATTACACTAAGTTAACTCACCTCTTCATTGGGAGTGATTAAGTGTCAATTGATGACCTCTTGGGTATGTCACTTTCTTGAGTCAAGCATCCAAGAGGCCTATATATTTCTACTTTACTCTTTGTAATTTTCTCCATCATATTGACTATTGTTTCTAAAACTTTCCAATCACAACAAATTAAAAACAAAACTATTCTAGAACATTTTGGTAGGAACTTCGCTTCTTTGGAGCTCTCGTTATTAATGAAATAGCCAAGTAGGGAAATTAGTTCATCCAATTCATTTAGATCACTACATTATAATTGGAGGTTTCAATGGGGCATCATATAGGGCACCGAAGTATGTTAATGATAATAGTCTATTAATAGAATTAACAAGGTAATTATGTAAAGCTCACCAAGAATTTTTAAAGAAACATATAGAGAAGTGGATTAATTTTGAATTACCATTATTGGTTCCCAAAAAATGATACATAGGTAGAGCCATTTCAAATAAATCCCAAGGAATAGACCTAGATCTACATATAATTCTTCTTATGAGAGTTTAGCCCATTCAATATGAGAATTTCAAATTGTAAAATAGAGTATTTGTCATTGCTATAATTTAATAATATTATAAAGCTAGTACTTCTAAATTGGATAAAAAATAGGTTTCTTGATTAGTTTTTGATTAGATAAGCAGGGAAGGGCCCTGATCCCTTACAAACTAAAAAAAAAATCCAAACAACTCAGTAAAATAGACTGGCTAAACACAACCAACTATGTAATGCCCTGCCATGCAACCTTAGGGGAAGTTGCAATATACTACACAAACGAACTAACTAATTTTTATTTTTATTTTTTTTTCAATTAAGAACAATTAGAACATGCAAGTTCACTAACCATTGCCAACCAATCCCCTAAGGTTATGAGACTGAGTTACTTAAACCCAAACAAGAAACATGAATTAAAACCATACCATTTAATTACTTAACATTTAAAGTTCACATACATTCCATACATAAGATTAATTGCATCAAGTATAATAAATACCACATGATTCCAATAATATAATTTACAACATAATTATAACACTCATTCCTTGAATGAGATAAATCCAAAAAGCATGATTACATATTACAAATTCCTCCTCGATAACAAATGAGGGGTAATAATATACAAGATCAACTGAATGAATTAAGCAAGGAAATAATCTTGATCCCACGAGCTCTCCAACTAGAAATCTTGACCACACGAACAAGAAGCCAACCCAACAGATTAAGGTGCACGTTCCACCCAACCATGTGATACCCAAAGGCTCACCCCCCGTGCTAGGAGATAGTAACCAAGAATTCCTAAACAAGACCATCTACCTCTAGACACAGGCTAACACATGACTAAACTGAATTGAAAACAAACACATTATCACTTAACACAATGGTTGCAATGCTTCCAGAGAACAAGAATCATTTACGTCGTACAACAACTGACTTCTGGTTGACATAGAGAGAGTGTCACATGACATTTGCTATGAGTTACCCTGGCTCAACTGTTTAAGGCAACCACACCCCCATCTTGCGTTATCCTGGCTCAACTCTACCAGTCGTCGGACCCTCATACCAACTACGCTTCTCATCTCATCTCAAACCTTAAAAGCGAATGAGTTATGAGAGAGGCATTAATTATCTTAATTAGTCTGAGAGTTTTTTTTTTTTCATTAATTCTTTTTAATTTTTCACTTACTTAAACCCTGAGTGAGTTACCTTGGCACCCCTTTGTGTGTCGAACCCCTACATAGAGCCACTCTTCTATCGACAACACATATGGTACAAAGACCACAAACCAATGGGTAACTAGATAAGACAACATCTCCAAACCAAGGAGGGAACAAATAAAGGAAACTCACTCCAAACATAGGAGGAAACAAAAGTACAAAATCCTCTCCAAACACTGGAGGCTACAAGGTCAATACCCTCTCCAAACACTAGAGGCAACAAAAGTCAAAACCCTCTCCAAGCACTGGAGGCAACTAAACACATACTCCACTCCTCATCCAAAGGAGACACAAAACTCAAAACCCACTCCTAATCCAAAGGAGGCACAATCCATCCCCATTTGTGAAAACTGGGTAAGACAACAAAATACCACTATACACACTTCCCAAGGCAAAACAGAGGTTGACAACATAACAGCAACTCATACCAATAAACGAACCCCTATCTGGAAGACTTTAAAACATTAACTTTATTTTCACGAACCTCGAGAAAGAACAATTCAACACTAAAAAGCACTTCAAGCAATTAAATAAGCTAAAGTTAGGATTTCCTAAATCTAGTCAATCTCAGTTTTCATTACTTGCATTTATCCAATCAAATTTACCAAATTCATTTCACGACATTGAAGTATTTAAAAAAAACAATCATCTACTCTAAGTTTCACAATTATATTCCATAATCAAAACATCTTAATAATTAAAATCATCTGATTAAAAATAAATCAATTATTAACTCTAAATTTCACAATTATATTCCATAATCAAAACATTTTAATAAATAAAACATTTAGTTAAAAAAAATTAATCTTTATTTCAACATGGAATAAATTAATCGACAAAATTTTATCTATACTAAAATACAATATACATTAATATATATACATAAAAATATATATTCACTATATATACCATGATATATTTATTTATTTAAAAATCACATTGTTATAAACCAGTTTAACCATATTAAATAATTTATTTTTAAATATATATATATACATTGTATATATACATACACATACTAAATGTATATGATAAATATACCTAAATATGTATATAATATACATATATATATAAATTACTATAAAAATAAATATTATCTAAATATTAAAATAATATTATATATATATAACATATATTCATATTATATATATAATATATAATATTAAACGATATTTAATAAAAAACAAAAAAAATGAAAATTTGAAAACCAAGGCCGAACCCTAAATAGGGCACACAGGCACCGGCCACCGGCGACACCCTGTGTGCTAAGCACATGGGGCGCCTCCCTCCTGGGTGGCAGCCTGTGTGCTTCACACACAATCCGCCTACCACGGGCGGCGACCTGTGTGCTCGGCACACAATCCGCCTCCCTGTGGGCAGCAGCCCATGTTCCTTGCACACGACTCGCCTCCCATGGGTGGTGGCAGTGCTGGGGATGGCTCCCATGCCTCCCCACTATAACCAGAAAAACTAAAAATTTATTTCATATACATTTTTTTTTTAAATATAAAAATAAATTCCTCCCACAAAATATACAGACAAAGAACTTCACAAAAAATAGGGTTATTTACCAGAAAATAAATAAATGAAAACCTAGTATATTTGTAACTATACTTGTGTGTTTTATTGTGCAAATGCCCAACAAAATCTTGCAACAAAACAATGAATTCTTCAACACAACAACATGGTTTACATCCCAGTTTTGACAACAAATCGCTTTTCGTTTTCATTCTATTTTTCCATTGTTCGATTCTTGTTTTGGTTTTCATTTCTAAATCCAACCACAAATTTGCAAGGTTTGAAAACAATTTCACATGGTTTTCTATTGAATCTAAAACAACATTTCCAAATTTAAAGCTCTTTCAAAAAAAGGAAACAAGAAGATAGAAGAAAGCAAAGAATGAACCTGGTGTTTTCTCCCCAAGTTTGAAGACTTCAATAATGGTGGTTCCAATCTCTCCTTCAACTCCAAATTCAGCCACAACAAAACTCTCCACCAAAAAACTAAAACTCCCAAAAATATGAAATGGAAAATGCTAAAATAGAGCTTCCCCAAATTTTTTGTCAAAACCCTAAAAATATCCCACCCACTAAATTTTTAAAACATTTGGAGGATATTTCCATTTTTAAATTTTAAAACAATTTACTTTCAAAATCCTATTTTATGCATTTCAAAATTTCATAATTTCATTTATAACCAAAAATCTCAAAGTTGCAAGAATATGATTAATCCAAAATTTCCAAAATGTGAAATTTAAACACATTTCTATTTTTATTATCATTTAACTTAAATATCTAATACGATTTCCATTTTCATTATAAATTTAAATCTAAATATACAATAATGTCAAAACAACTATTTCATTTAATTTATCACCATTAACCTAGTTAATCAATAAACTAAAAATGATTTTATCAATTAAATCAAATTAATCAATAAAATAACTAACATTTCAACATTGCAACAAGCTACATTTAAACATCATTTTAACTACACCCGCCATTTAATAACCTCTATAATATGAAATTAAATAAATACTCAAGGTGAAAAGGACCAAATTAAAACAACTAACCCGACAACAACCCGACAACATACTATGATTAGGGTGACGACTTGGCACGGAAAACCTAGCTACTATCTCCCAATCAATTTTCGTTGGTCAAAGGACATGCTCAAACCTGTGAACCAGGTGGAGCCGATGTCATGTACCTGTAAACCTGCGAGCAAAGAGTACATCGAACATGCATATATATATAATATGATCAAACACACTGTGAAGAGGAAATCTCATAATCATAGGGCACTCACAAGAGAGTGATACAATCTCGTCCCCTTCACCAATACAATTAATAACTGATGATTCTAACATCAATAATATGATCAATAGCATAAAACATCGTTAAATCAAATATCTTCTAAGTTAATCCAAAACATGCTATAAGGATAACATCAGAATAAAATAGCATCATATTAACATATAATGTTCACATCGCTTAACAGATAGCAGTAAAAAATAAGCAAGTTCCAAAGTCAAAGCATAATTAGACACAATCATAACAAGGAAGAACACTACCGATCAAAGAGCCAAAACAGAGGGGTGTTACACTAGAGAGAAATAGCTAGTCAGAACAACAGATAGTGTGAGACTGTTCAAGGAACATCACTTGAACCAAGCAAAGCCTTTGAGGGCATGTTAAATGAAATTGTGACCTTATAAAAATGTTTCTTCTTTTTGTGAACCATTGTCGAAGGAGAATCAGAAATTGAAATTGAGAAATTTTGATCAGAAGGGGAAGACTCCCCTCCGGAGTAGCAAACCAAAGGAATAACTGATACTTCAGGTAAAGCATCAGAAACTAAGCCCGAAGCAGTAGGATTTACTATAGAATTTTCCAATACATAGACCTCAGGGGAGGCAACACAAAAATCATTAGGGACAACCAAATTCATAGGCCGCACAATAGTATCCACAAAAGGAGTAGCAACTGCCACAATCGAATTAGGTGGAGCAAAATAAACCTTCACTTGATGAGCAACATCCATCACAACACTCATATTAAACCTCACAGAAGGAGAAGAAGTACTAGAGTCATCATCAGAAGAAGAAGTAGAGTCAACAGTAGGGTGAACTATTAAGTGTTCATGGAGTGAATTCTTCCACCAGGTAGAGGAAGAAGTAGGGTGGGAGCCTCTAAAGCAATCATAATCCAAGTGTCCAACAACAAAACAACATCTGTAGTGAAAAGGAAGGCCCTCGTAATCCACAAGCTAAGACCAACACCAACCATTAATCTGCAATACAACCTCACTAGGCAAAGCCTTCGACAGATCAACCTCCACCAGAATCCTAGTAGAGGAAGTATAAGTAAAATTCTCGGAAGCTATATCCACTTTCAAAAATCTACCAATAGCATTACAAATTCCCTCATAGGTAGAGAAACACCAAAACTATAAGGGAAGATAGGGAAATCTTACCCAAACAAGCATCACATCCAAAGGTTCTTTCAAAAGGTTAAAAGAAAGAACCCAAGGCCTAAAGGAAAGGGGATGAGAATCCCAAACCCACAAATCATGATCTAAAACAAATTGTCTGTCCTTAGGAGAACTAAAAGCCACAACAAAAAAACCCCGTGTAGAAGGGTAAATCTCCATCAGGGCATCAACCAAAGGAGACCAATGGTTGGTGATCCTAAGGTGCAAATCATAAAGAGAAGGCCACAAGTAGCAAAATATGCAAATAAGAGCATTTTTGGAATAGAAATCAATATTACCATGAACTTCCTTACCAAGAGAAACAATAGGAGCAACCTCTGTACAACGCATAGGTTGCACAACACCCTCCCTAGGTCTCTTAGACTTCATGGCATCAAAATAAGGCAAAGGGTGAGCAAACTACCCCACACGAGAGAATGGGGAAACCTAGAATCACCCATAGTAGCGTTGAAAACCGCTCCAACCATAGGAGGTGAGGTAAATGCATCACCTACAACATCCATGGTGAGATCAACCATGAGCTCACACCTAGGTGAGGATAGGGCCACAGAGAAATTCAAAATATCACAGTTCAAAATATCACCTGGATGGGAGAAACAGGAGTGGGCAGGAGAGGACGCGACCATAACAGACAAAAAATGTATATATAATGATTTTTCTTGATTAGTTAAGATGATATAAAAATGTAATAAAAGTAGTTGAAAAAATACTAACCTATGATAATTTACGCCAAAGGTGTATCCAATATGAGAATGTCCAACCTAAAATGTTCAATCAATGATGTAAATTTTCTTGGAGATGATTGAAACGTTTGCAGCCATTCACTTTCCACCAAATTTTTACTATTTTCACATCGTCCGCTTTTCAAACTTCTCTAACAAATCAACTTTTGTCATTTTTCTCATTCACACACTAAATAAGGTGCCTTCGCTCACTCAACCGTTTTGTCATCAACACATTCTCAGCTTCCCCTTTGTGAATGCGAAGTTTTTAAATTTAAAAGTTAATTTTAAATTTTAAATTAAAAAAAACTTAACATTCACAAAAGTAAAATATAAATATAATATTAAATACTATTGTATACACCTAAAAATGGTCACATCACATAGTCTCGTAATTAATTAAATATTTTTAATATTTAATTAAATCCAATTCCATCTAGCGTATAAATAAATTTAAATAATTTATTTATATTGTTCATTCTTTCATTTCGATTAAATAAATAAGTTTATTTAATCGCCTTTCTTATCCATTTCTTAATTAATTAAAAATTACTATTTATTTATATTAATTATCATATAATCTTGGCTTGAATGTTTTATTCAAATAAAGGTTAAATATTCTTTTCCTCTAAATTTAATTTTACAATTAAATATTCCAAATATTTAATTAATTCTTTTTAAGTCACATTATAATTAAATATTCCAAAATATTTAATTAATTCTTCTAAAGTCTATTTGCAAATTAAATATTCTAAATATTTAATTGAGTCTTCTATAGTTCTAAAATTAAATACTTCAAAAATATTTAATTTCTTCAAACTCAAATGAAATTAAATAAATTCGTTTATTTAAAGAATTTGCATTATCTTCAACAACCGTGAAACAAAGCACTTAATAGAAGAACAAATTTCTCTGTTCTTGTGCAAGCTTGTTCCCGTGGGTTGAAGACAGGCTTCCCTTCTTCTCTCCAACCTCCCAACCTCTTCCATCTTCCTCTCAACCTCTCCATCTTTCACCATTCAAACTTACCAGACAACCTCACAGCCGTTGATCTTTGCCAGCCAGGATTTTGCCTGCAAAAAGCTATAAAAAGGACTGCCAGGTCTTTGTAATCACAGAGAAGCTTTCAATAGAATTACTATAGCCAAATTGCAATAGCATAAGTCTTTTAGCATTCAAGCATCATAGCATAGCATAGTAGCATAGCATATCATGGCATATTTACTTCATTTCATAGCATCCTCAATTTACAGCCCCTGTGCATAATCCACAGCCCCTGTGCATATCTATATCAATATCTTCCCTCCACCAGCATATAGCATAGAGAAGCTCTATCACTTTGCATACTCATTCTGTAGATTTCCATTTGGAGAAGCCAAGCTTACACAATCTGAGAGCAGTTTCAAACAAATGTCTGGAGATAGAGGAAGATGGAACGCCTCTGAAGAAGCTTCATTTATTTCTTTTGAAATCAATTTAATTAGCTTTCCTTCAGTTTAAAGTTCTATTATTTGTGTTTTGTTTATCTCAATTTGATTATACATATTTAACATACACATTTTTGGCGCCCACCGTGGGGCTCTTGCACCCAATTCTCACATCTTTTTGCAGGTTTTCTTGACAGGTTACGACCAAAAACAGCGGATTAGCGCAAGAAACACGCTTCAACCATATTCATACCCATTTCAGCACCCGTAAGGCATCTTGCAGCGCCCTTAAAGATTCCTGCAGTGCCCTTGAAGATTTCTGCAGCGCCCTTAATGATTCCTGCAGCACCCTTAATTATTCCTACAACACCCTTAATGATTCCTGCAATGCCATCAATGATTCCTACAATGCCTATGATGATTCCTGCAGCGCCCATAATCTCTGTTGTAGCGCATTTTTAAAAACCTGCAATCTGTAAATTGTAATTTGAATATAGTTTGACTGAATCCGACGCGACCGCGGACAGTAACAAAAATAAATGGAATTAAGCAATCCTAGGGTAGTCACATAAATGGAATCAAACAATCCTAGGGTAGTCACATAAAATAAAATTAAGCAATCCTAGGATAGTCACTTCACTTTTAATTTTGGGCTAAAAATGAATTTCATGTTTTTGTGAAGCAAAATCTTCACCTAGCATAGCAAATTTTTATTTTGGGCTTAAAACTGAATTTTTGATTGCTTTGCTTAAACGGTGATAGGCCTATGCTCTCCCCTTAACTGGGTGATCAAAATGCCAAACTCATCTATTTCCCTTTATGCAATTTACAATTTTATTAAAACCTTTTAGAGAGCCTGCTCTTGTGGGAAAAAGTACTCACCCAAGAGGAACGACTCAAGTGGGTTCAAGCCAAAGCTAGGCTATTCCACCCCACTCTAAAATTTAAAGCAAAATTGGGGAAACCCTCTTTTGACGATAGTGTGCATTGATAACCATCCCCAAAGCCTTTGTTCTAAAGGTAGGGAGGTCTCTCGAGGGAGTCTATCATTTGCCACACCGAACGGAAACCCTTACTACGAACTTAGTGTAGTATCCAACCGAAGTCAGTTTTTGAACATCATATTAATCATAGTGTAGGGGAGGGAAGAATCTACCCCCAAGATACTTACCATATAACTGCCAAGGATTGTTTGCTCAGGGGATCCGGTATCCACTTCCGTCACTCTGAGTATGCACCTGGAAAAGACAAAAACATGGGCGCCCTTACGGGGGTGACATGGCTATGTGAGTCGACGCAGTTTTAAGATGTGGGCTATTGATTACTATGATGACCTACTTGTGAGCTAAGAGTGAGTCTGTTTGAAGTGCTTATCATGTGTAAAACCCGTTAAAACAATTTTTGAAAAACATTTTGATCATACACTTGATGTTTAGCATAGTACTTAAAACAACTATTCTACAAATTGTTTGATGTGTTTTCAATACATTAATTCAGTTAAGATCATCCAACACTTGCGATCATCTTGATTACTCTCATGTTACGAAATTGGAAATCCACAACTTTTGTTAAGAAGTCCATTCACAAAAGAATTAAAAAGCCAAAGAAACCCCTTAGCTACAAGAAACTATTGAAGAAAAGATGATTGTATCAAAGCCGAAAAGTTTTACTCAAATATAGAACCTTTCTTCATAGGTATCATGATTGTGTTAGAGGTTTCACTGATGGTTATCCTATAGAACCTTTGTACTCACAAGCTTTCTTTCAAAGAAGAGCCCTTTCTCAAAGGCATAGCCATAGTCAACATATTCATTTTTGTTATATTCCTCAACCTGCAATTGAATATTCTACTCGTCCAAATCAAATCCTGCAATAGAGAACTTATCACATTGGGCATTCATTACAAAATCCATCCTTTTACAAAGCTATGATCAAAACTTCATAAAGTGCAAAATCATCATTTTCTTGCTCTTTTGCTTAAATTCCCACCAACAGGATTTTCATCCTTTCAATTAGGGAACAACACAAGGTAAAGATTAGAAACCTTTGTAAGTCATAGAATCTTCATTCTATCCTGACTTTCATATCTATCACATAATTGCACTATTTCATTCTTTTGATCAAAAGTGATTAAGAATTTGGAACAAAACTTATGCCTATCTTCACGAGATCTCAAAAACACATGGAAAAAGACGAAGGAGAAACCACTACAAGCAAAATGGGTGACCATAATGAGAAAGAAGAAGATACATTTAATGTTGACGAATTAACAGAAGAAAAGCTTCAAGAAGCAGAGCAAGATCCCCAATTCCATACTCTTATGGAAAGGATTTTAGAATGAAACAAAGAAAGATATTTTCTTTCATTAGCTAATCAAGGAGCTAAGTTACCTTACAATTTTGACTATAGAAGGGATTAAAGAGAATCTGAAACTCCTCCTAATGACTTTAGTGCCCTTACTCAATAGATAAAAGAATTACAGGGAAAATAAAGGAGATGCAAGGGGCACAACAAAGAAGTATGTTTTGGAAGACATATCTCCTTATCCATTCGATAGGAGTCTTCAAATGATTCTTCTCAAAAGCAGAGCAATTCCAGCCTAAATCTCCAAATTTGTTTAGTTCAATTCTTGCTTGTAAATTCCGACTCAGCCAAGTCAGGGTGTTTGTGTGTTTAGTTTGGACCTTAGAAGGTCTTGTTTGTGTGATGAGTTAGTCACTAGGACTTAGGACATCCTAGTTTATTCAATGTTGTTAAATGTTGCTTTATTTAGCTTTGGACAGCATATGTTAGAATATAAAGCATTAAATGAGTTATAACCACATGGTCATTGTTAGAAGGTGCCAAGAGACAGTTAAGGGAGTTGTTGGCTTGAGATCAAGGTGTTAGAGGTCCTAAGATTTAGGATCATGACACAATGATGGAAGTTGCAAAAGTTGTAAAATTGCATGGCAACATTTTGTGTGATTGCATGCAACTTAGTTATATTGGATTCCCTTGAAATCAGGGATGTGGAGTTGAGAAACTTTCCTTGAAACATGGTAAAGGCTTCAAAATAGGTGTGGTGGCTCGTAGAGAGCAGTTAGAATGCTTTGTAATCAAATTTTGGTTTGGAAGAAATAGAGGATCTCTGCATTTTCTGTGTATCCCGTGTGCTTTGATGTGACAGTGATATCTAATGGTTTATATGCACTGATTTGGCATTGGATCTGAGTTTACACAACATATTTTAGCATTCTTTCTTTTGTAAGTAAGTACATTTGATTTAGCTTAGGGGTCTGGTGTGAATAAATTAGGATTTAGGGTGTTTACTATCTTTTCTTGAACAGTTAGTCTTTTCCATGGCTCCCCCATGAAGTCTAACCACAAGGTCTTCCTGAGGAGGGATGGATATGTTAGGGGAGCCAGTAGTTTGTATATTTTTAGCAGTAGGAAGTGTAGGGAATGGAACAATGATTTTTAATCTCAAACCCTAGGCGAGCTAGGACTGCCCAGTTAGGAGTTTGATAGAGAAAAGTTGAGAACTTAGGCAAGGGAAGGAACTACTGTACATAAACAGTATGGTTTCAGGTAGGTCTTAGTCACATTTTGACATGTTGAAAAGGATTGAGGCTTGAACAATCCACTGGTGTGAGGAATCAACAAGAAATCCTTGAAACCCTATGAATTAGGTCAATTAGCCCTTTCTACCCTAGATTATAGGAATCCACTGTACAGATGATACAGGGGTCTGACACCCTATGAAACATTTAAAGGACTGAAAAGGGTACCTGGAAGTGAGATTTATTTGCTAGGTTGTTTGACAAGTTTGAGCAAGAATAGCCAAAAAGTGATTGGTAAGGGCTACAAGGGAATAGGCCTCTTCAAGGCAAAATCTTGAGATCGGGTAGTTTGAAGACTAAAGACCCTCCAAGGTGCATTTAGTTGAATGTGAAATGCAAGGAGACAGTGACTCTATCACCCCTACAAGCAGTTCAAGCAAGATGATGAAGTTGGCACTTAGATCCTTCTAGGTGTTGAGAGGAAATTTGCAAATTCACATGGTGATGGTCTTCCAAAGGTAAAGCACAAGTGGAGAACTCTTTGAGAAGAGTTGAAGCAAGACTTAGTTAATGATCTAAGTCTAAACAGAGCCCTGAAGTTGTTAGGTTCTTGGTGGAAGACAGAGAGAAGTCTTCTAGGAGATTGTGCAAGCAACCTTTGGTTACATCATACACCATATTGGTATTAGAGCTTCGTTTGATTCAAGGCTTGTGATTGATGTTGCAGCCCACTGAGTCAGTAGGAGAGAACACACCAGAGGAAAGAAACATGGTGACTAATGTTGAGTTAGCTAAAAAGGTAGAAGAGCAAGAGGAGGATAACCGGTTGCTAAGAGAAAGGTTATCTCGAATGGAGAAGCTCTTGGATGAAGTCCAAGAAACAGGAGACAAAGTGAAGGATAAGATAGAACAGAAGGAAGAGCAGGAAGCAAAGGAAAAAGAAGAGGACTTGGAGGAGGAAGCTCCAAAACCTAACCCTGTTCTTGCTAAAGAACCCTTCTTGAAGGCACTGCAGGCCTTAAGTGGCAAAGCTTTGGAAGGAGTGCCACTATTCAGTGGACAAATGGACCCAGATTCAGTTGTGGACTGGATTGAGAGTATTGAAAATCACTTTGAATGTGATGGTATAACAAAGGCCCAAAAAGTAAAGGTGGCCAAGTCAAGGTTGAGAGGAGCAGCTCTCACATGGTGGAAATTTGTACAAGCTAAAAGAGAGAAAGAAGGTAAAGGTCCCATAGTTTCATGGAGAGGAATGGTAACTAAGATAAGGAAGACCTATCTACCTGATGATTATGAAGTTTAGTTGCATAGGAGAAGACACAATCTTAGGCCAAAAGATATGGATGTCCAGACATACACCGAGGAGTTTCAAAAATTGTGCCTAAGATCAAAGGTGGTTGAAGATGAAAGCATCAAGCTAGCAAGGTACTTGAATGGGCTTAAGTGGTCTATCCAAGAAGACATGAGCCTAGTGAACTTCAAAACAGTCTGTCAATGCCATCAAATGGCCTTAAAGATAGAGGAGAAAGGCAAAAAGAAGCAAGAGCAAAACCCCAAAAGTAGAGGTAAAGGGAAAGACAGCAGAGGACAAAGAGGTGGTTATGGTGGAAGAAGTTCAGAACTAAGGGCCCAAGGAGAAGTCAAATACTCTGAGCAGCAAGAAGGAAGCTCTAGTAGAGGTGGTAGAGGAAGAGGCTCCAGCTCCAGAGGAAGAAGTGGTGTGCAAGGAAGAGGTAACTACTTCATCAATATGAAATGCTACCACTACAATAAATTGGGACACCCGACCTATATATGTCCAGAGAAAGGTAGTACTTCTCATGGAGGTGACAAGAGTTCCAACCTGGTTCATGATGAGGCAACTGGAGCAGCTAAACATCCTGAAGTACCATTGAATTTAGAGGAAGGTGAGAACCTCATGATGAGGAGAACTTTTATCAAGGAACTGGTGAAAGAAGAGCCAAGCCAAAAGAGTTCCTTGTTTAGGATAAAGTGCAAGATGATGGGGAAGGTGTGTAGAGTCATCATTGACTCAGGTTCTACTGACAACATTTATTGTGTGTCATAAGAAAGCCCGATCCAACAAGTTAGGAAGTTGACAAGATACCCACAACAAAATCCTTACAAGTTGCATGGCTCAATAAAGGCAGCATGTCTTGGTGGAATGAACAAGCATGGGTGGAGTTCTCAATTGGTAGGTACAAGGACAAAGTTTTGTGTGATGTGTTACCTATGGATGCATGTCACTTGCTCCTAGGTAGACCATGGCAATTTGATCGCCAAGTTGTGCATGATGGAGCAAAGAACTCCTATACTTTCAAGAAAGATAAGGTAACCTTTAGAATTCAGTCTTTGCTAGAAGATGCAGAGGTGCAGACAGCAGGTCCTAAGCTGCTCATGGTTGGTAAAAAAGAGTTCCTAGAAGCCTTGGAAGAAGGAGAAGGGAGTTGGTTATCACCGGTGATGATCAAGCCAAGAGAGGTGAGCAAAGAGAAAGTAGCTGAAAAGCAAGAGTTGCCTAAGGAGATACATAAATTGTTGCAGACCTATGAAGGCATTGTAAGTAGTGGTCAACCAACAACATTACCTCCTAAAAGATCCATAAGTCATGGGATAGACTTGATACCAGGAGCTACCCTACCAAACAAAGTAGCCTATAAGATGACTCCTCAACAAAATGAGGAAATAGCCAGGCAGATTCAAGAACTTCTTAACCAAGGCCTTATTAGGAAAAGCATTAGTCCATGTGTAGTACCCACTATCTTAGCACCTAAAAAGGGAGGAGAATGGAGGCTTTATGCTGATTCGAGAGAATAAGCAAAGATAACCATCAGGTATAGGTTCCCTATCCTAGGATTGAGAAGATCTCATGGATTGTCTAGGTGAAGCTAGGTACTATACCAAGATAGGTAAAGTGGTTATCACCAAATTAGGATACATGAGGGGAGATGATAGTGGAAAAAGCTTTCCAAAACCAATGAGGGTCTCTATGAGTGGCTAGTTATGCCATTTGGCTTGTCTAATGCCCCTCCACATTCATGAGACTCATGAATGAAATCCTCAAAGATTACATTGGAAAATTTGTAGTGGTGTATCTTGATGATATACTAATCTATAGTAGAACAAGAGAAGAGCACCTCCATTAGATAGAGTTGATTTTCAAGAGGCTGTAGGAGGAGAAGTTGATGATCAAATTAGAAAAGTGTGAGTTCATCAAAACAGAACTGGTGTACCTTAGATTTGTGCTATCACATGGTAACTTGAAGATGGACAGCAGCAAAGTGGAAGCCATCCTCAATTGGCCTACTCCAAAGACAACAACAGAGGTAAGAAGCTTCCATGGTCTTGCTCAATACTATAGAAAATTCATAAGATAGTTTAGTGCTATTTGTGCCCCTATGTTGGATACCATAAAAGGAGGAATGAAGACCAAGTTTGTATGGAATGAGCAAGCTAACAAAAGTTTTGAGTTGCTGAAGGAAAAGATAGCTACCCAACCTGTTTTGGTGTTACCAAGCTTTGAGAAGCTATTCACCATTGAATGTGATGCAAACAATGTAGCTATTGGAGCTGTTCTCAGTCAAGAGGCAGATCAGTGGCTTTTCATTCAGAGAAGTTAAGTGAAGCCAAGAAGAAGTATTCTTCTTATGACCTTGAGATGTATGCATTGGTCCAAGCTCTAAGGAAGTGGAGGCACTACTTGCTTCCCAAGGAATTCATAGTGTATTCAGACAACCGAGCACTCAGTTTCCTAAATTCACAAGAGAAGTTGAGTCACAGACACATGAAATGGGTGGAGTACTTGCAAGCTTACACCTTCAATATCAAGCACAAGAAAGGAGCTCTCAACAAAGTGGCAGATGCCTTGAGCAGAAGAGTCCTTACCATTCAAGAGATTCAGTTGAAGAGCATGGGGATAGATCATTTCAAGGATCTATATGAAGATGATGAAGACTTTGCAGATATTTATAAGGTATGTGCTAAGTACAAGAATCATTTTCATAGAAAATATGTTGAATATACTTTGCAAAGTGATCTCTTGTTTAAAGGGAATCAACTATGTGTTCCTAGAGGTTCTATTAGGGAAAACTTGATACAAGAAAAGCATAATGGTGCATTGAGTGGTCATTTTGGGATCACCAAAACTCAGGAGGCCCGGTTCAGGGTTTTATATTATTGAACCTAGATGTCGGGGAGGTATGTGTGGAGAGTTGTATATAGATGTGTCAAAGCCAAGGTACTTCTTCAAATGCGGGCTATACCAACCACTGCCTATTCCTACTAGGCCACGGGAATGTTTGAGTATGGACTTTGTAGTTGGTTTACCCAAGACAAGGCAAGGTATGGACAGTGTTTATGTGGTTGTAGACAGATTCAGCAAAATGGCTCACTTTGTGCCATGCAAAACAACCAATGATGCCAGTCAAATAGCCTCTCTTTTCTTCAAAGAGATAGTAAGGATTCATGGATTACCAATCAACATTGTATCAGACAGAGACACTAAGTTTATGAGTCATTTTTGGAAGACTCTTTGGAAAAAAATGGGCACTAATTTATCCTTTGGATCTGCATACCATCCCCAAACTGATGGTCAGACCAAAGTTTTAAATAGGACACTTGGAAACCTTTTAAGATGCTTGACCAAGGAGTATGGTCAACAATGGGATCAATTGATTGGGCAAGCTGAATATGCCTATAATGATACTGTCAATAGATCAACAGGGAAGAGCCCCTTTGAAATTTTCTATGGACTACATCCTAGAGGTGTTTATGAGCTGAGAGAGTTGAAGGATGGAGTCAAGGGAAGTGGATATGCTGATGATTTTTCCTATGCAATACAGGAGATTCATGAGACAGTCAGAAAAACATTGGCAGAAAACACCATGAAACATAAGACTAAGGTGGATGAGCATAGGAAAGAAGTTCAATTCAATGTTGGAGACTTAGTGATGGTGCATTTGAACAAGTCTAGACTACAAAAAGGAGTTCCTCATAAGTTGCAAATGAAGAGGATAGGTCCCTATCCTATCTTGGAGAAGTATGGAAACAATGCTTTCAAGGTGCAATTACCAGATGATAGTGGACTGTCCCTTGTTTTTAATGTTGCATATCTTGTACACTACAAAGTACCACCACCAAACATAGATCAAACCCTCCATGAAGTCACCCAAGATGTGGAAGAACTTAAACTGCCCTCCACTACAGTCAAACAAGCTGACAAGATATTGGATACCAGGGTCTACAAGAAAACTAGAACCAAGGAGTACAAAGAACATCTGATTAAGAGGCATGATCAATCTGATGCAAATGCAGTGTGGATCAAGGAATCAGAGTTCAAGAAGTTGGGAATTGATCTCAACTTTCTCAATCCAAGGGTGGATTGAAATCTTCTGTTTTGGGGAGGATGGTGTAGGAGCATCTAGGCTGACCTCCATTTTGTTTGTCATCAATTTTGGCTTGTACCTGATCTTAGCCAAATCAGGGTATTAGTGAGTTTGATTTGGACCTTAGAAGGTCTTGTTTGTGTGTGATGAGTTAGTCACTAGGACTAAAGTCATCACTAGGTTATCATTATTGTTAAATGTTGGTTTATTTAGCTTTGGATAGTTTATGTTGGAATGTAGGGTATTGAATTTGTTATAACCACATCCTTGTTGTTAGAAGATGCCAAGAGGCAGTTGAGGGGGTTGATGGTTCAAAAACAAGGAGTTAGAGGTCCTAAGATTTAGGATCATGACATGGTGATAAGTTGCAAAAAGTTGTTGTAAAGTGCATGACAACATTTGTGGGATTGCATACAACATAGTTATATTGGATTCCCTTGAAATCAGGAGTGTGGGATCAATCAAATTCCCTTGAAATGTGGAAAAGGAAACTAAGTAGAGGTGTGGCTCGTAGAGAGCAGTTAGGATGCATTGTAAACAAGTTTTGGTTTGGAAGAAATAAAGATTTGTTGCAGAATTCTGTGTTTTCCCGAGTACTTTGAGAAACAATGATATAAAAGGCGTAAATACTGATTTAGCACAGTAGCTGTGTTCATAGAATAGTTTAGAGTAACTTCCATTGTGCATTTAGGTTGTTTAGTGGAGATTTGTTGTTTCTAATTCATAGATTAGAGTGTAGTGTGTTTGTTTTCTCTGTTTTGAGTAGTTAGACTTAGAATGGCTCCCCCATAAACACTGACCGTGGGACCTTCCTAAGATTAGGTGAATAT
>VDFB02138263.1:0-26467 GCA_007258455.2 Sequoia sempervirens
AATTTGTTCCTCATTTCAATCACTTACCCAATTTGCATAAATGTTAGAAGACCCAATATATTGACATATGCATATGACTAAAATGAAGAACACATAAAATCAAATACATGTGATTTTTTTATATGTGTATACATGACTTCTCTATAAACATCACTGAATACACCAACATGGGAATGAAATTGGTTTAACATTGAGACAAGACAGATTAAGGTTAACTCTTAGACCCAAAACCAATAAACTATGCACTAAAAATTTATGAAATATAGAACTGCACAATGAATGTTTGTGCAATGAAGAACAAAATATTAAAAGTGTGTCAAAATATTATGGAAATGAAAACCAATGAAACCCTTAACTTTAGATATTTCGTAATAACAAAACCCCATTGTTCAAACAAATAAAAAACCAAATTACAAACTAAAAGCCCATATCGAAAGTCTTTGTGCAACACGTAAAGTTGATGAAATCTTAGCAAAACCTAAATTTAACATGCCAAGTTACCATATTCATTTCACAACACTAATGGACCAAATAATATAAATTAAAAAGTCACTTCCCTATAATTCTATCAAACCCTATAACTTATGGAAGACATGCAAGAACATGCAAATCCAATCGAAGAAGCAAAGACAGTGGTACAACCTTAGTGAGGTAAAATACCTTACGTGTGTTCAACGGAGGCCGAACGATGGGCAGAGCCAAACATGCACCAATGTCAAACGGTATTGTAGAGTGCAAAACAGAACATGTATCAGTGCCTAACCAAACAAAGACTCCAAAACAAACATGTAGGAAATAAATAAAAATGAGCAGGATATGCGAGGTTTTGGAGCATTGATGTTGGTGTGAATTTAAAGTCTTGTACCTAGTAATTTATCTCATTAGGGAATCAGGGGACTTATTCACATATTAAATTTACTTAGGATATAAGATTCTTTCTAAAAGTCTTAGTTGGCCTTTCTAGAAGTCTTAGTTGGCTTTTCTAGAACTTATCTTATCTAGCTTTTATGCATAATTCCTATATAGTTAGTTTGTTAGTTGTCACATTTCATAGGATTAAGACATATGTCACAATCATGTTCAATCCTATTACTCACCTTGCATAAGGAAGGTCTTTGTACTCATAAGTAGTATACTTCATACCTCATCATCATTTTGATAGGTCTTAATATCAAGCAAGCTCATATTCTTGCATACCCTTTTGTAGAAGGTTTTCATTGTTTTTGCAAATGGTCTTGTGTATTGAACAAATCTTCAACTCTTACAATTGAATGATCTTAATCCTTCAGTGGAGTAAATGTGAAGGGGCGCGTAGTGGATGTTGTTGGATAGAGCGAACTTAGGGAGCAGGGCGCAATTAATGTAAGGAATTGGACATTAGGGTGACGAAGTGTTTAGCTGCCACACATTCGTTCGACCCATGACTAGCTCCCCTTCATGCAACATTCGGAGATGGACCCAACTGATGATTGGTCAACCCTCCAAATGGGCACATCATGAACAAGTTGGACCAATTGGAACGTAACACGTGGCAGATTTATTCAACCCAAAAAAAAAGAAAATGGCAAGTCCACAAGAGGTTGTGTGATGTAGAAGGCAATTCTTTGTTTTTTCTAGTCCACGTGGCACACCATATGGACCTCCAAAAGTAGGGTGTTCCACTATGGGCTCCTCTCCCCTATGACATGTTTCAAAATTCAACATAGTATCAATAGTTGTGTAAACTTCCCTGAAAAAAATAGTAAAACTTAATATTTAATTTAATATAAGATATATTTGAAAAGAAATCAAAATTATCATTTAAAACTGAAAAGATCTTTATATATTTAAAAAGTAGTTTAATTTTTTTTTAAATATTAATAAACTAAGGAAACAAAGACGCCCTCTTATGCACACATCGTTGGAGAATTTGTCTTTACAGCATTAAACAAGACTTTAAATTTGAGTGGCGGGAAGCCATTGTTGACCCTGTATGAAGCTCTGCACCGAATACATCCCCAAATGTTTCTGAGAAATCTGATTGCACCAGGGAACCCTTTCAGAAATGTCTGCTCCAGGCCCATGATTTCGAAACTCTCCATAAAACAAAGTCTCCAAAGCAAAAGTCCCGTTCCAGGCCATCCACCCCTCGGGCCGTATTACACTCCCCAAGTAAGAATTCAAGAAAACAGTTCTCGAATACATCTTCCATGGGCGCCCCAAATAAACCCTGTGAACGCTGGGATTTGCACGAAAATCCTTCATATAATCCTCTGTTCCGTCGACGGAGCAGCCGTCGAATACAAAGCCTGTGGACTGAGCAGGGTCCGTGCGGCCCTGCGCTGTGACGGGATCGCTCTCACCGGACTTGGACCTCAGCTGCCGCGGGCGCACTCGAATCGAGCACTTGTCAAACACGGCGGCCGCGTTTCCGAAGATGAAGTCGTGGGTTCCTTTGATTGTGCAATTTTTGTAGAATTGGCGGAGGGTGTGGGCGTACAGAGTGTCTTGGTGGCTCACGAATGCGCAACTGTAGAAAGCTGAGAGATCACTGTCCACTCGCAGGGCCACCGCTTGGTGGGTCTTTGGCCCCTTGTACGTGTTCTCGAATGTCAGGTCCCGCGCTACGAAGCCGTCGCCATTTACTCCTGCACCACAGAACTCCCTCGTGAACGAATAATACCATTAACATTTTGTTATTAAAAAAAAAAATCTTCTTACCTGGACGATTTGTGATCAGAAACATCAATTGAAAAACATACAAATCACGACTGTTACACTGTTACATTGAGCGAAGTCCCATTTGGTTGGGGCAAACCCTCTTCAGGTTATAACAGAGGTGATGAATTTGGGGTTTTACTGTTCCCAAATGGAAAAATAGGTGATGAATTTGGGGTTTTACTGTTCCCAAATGGAAAAATAGGTGATGAATATGGGGTTTTACTGTTCCCAAATTTAAAAATAGGTGATGAATATGGGGTTTTACTGTTCCCAAATTTAAAAATAGGTGATGAATTTGGGGTTTTACTGTTCCCAAATGGAAAATGTTTGATCTAGGTGAAGACCCCCTTCTCTAGTCTGTGGCTGGACAGTTCTTTAGTTGAGGTTTCGACGTAAAAGCGTTTGAGGTCTGAGCGTTAGGGGCACAAAAAAATGAATTCGATGAGGTTGGTGCTTTAGTGTGACTGTGCATTAAATTTACAAAATTTTAATTTGCCTTCTGGTGTTTGTATGCACCTACTTTATTTTATTTGTATTGGTGCAGTACGAAATCCTAAAAAAAATTTCCTGATGGTCTAATATGATCTTTTCATCGGTAACAGTTCAAAAAATTATATGCACCTTACATGCCTTATTTTCGGCGAGAGTTCTGTAAGAATGACTTCCTTATCAACGACAACGGTTTAATCTTTTGGCGTGAACTAAAATTCACTAGTGTTTAGTTCTAGTTCCAAATTGAAAATTAGTTTAGTGAATGTTATGAAACAAGGAATTGGTTGTGAATTAGAAAGGCAACGCATCATGAGGGGTATACAACTATTGCTGGAATTTCTTCGTAACTTGATAACTATAAAAACTGCTAAAGGCTAGCAACAGAACCTCTGGATGCAATATTTAAACAACCTCTGGGTGGAACCCGTTATTCCTTTTCATGTTTGTGGAATGGGTTGTCCTCAGTGCCCATGGGATGTTTAATATTGCCCGAGGAGGCTTTACAATGGTATCCACCTGTTATTGCTAGTAGCACACGCAGGTTTACAAATGCACGTCTGTCAAAACTGGTGAAGAAATATGCCCCCACGCTAAAATGCTAAGGGAGATTGCAGGGGAAGATGACATTTTTTAACAAGGGTTTTATATCATTCATTGAACTTGTTTTGTTAGTTGATTCGGAGCACAAGTCTATGTTGATGTTTTTTTATTAAGAGTTAAGTACTGACAGGTATCCATTTTGCGAAAGTCATCTAGGATACAATCCTTACCTCATTTCTTATATCATATACTTTTAAGGTTTGAATCTTGGTGGATGGTGTACAAGTAAGGAGCATACCATTACCCTTATCCATTGTGCCCAACCAATTGAATTACAACCCTTTGATAAAAATGACATTTTAACATTGCTGAAAAACGCTTTTTAGTTCTGTAATTGTCTGACAGTCATGTGACTTATATATTCTACAAGATTTTATTCCCTAAGTTTCGAGTGTCATACGAGCATTTATTTTTGTTGCCATATTGTAAATTCATATCAAATTTAATAAAGATTTAACTTTATCTAAATTGTTTGCTGGCTGCTAAATGCAGCCACTGTTGTACAAAAACACAAATAGAAGAATCCTGAATAATGTTAGCAGAACTCACTGAAAAAGTTCAGGAATGCCCCCTTATAGCAAGCTATAAACTCTCTAGGAGGAAGCTTTGTGTAACAAGCGTCTGTGCATGCATTGGAGAAGCTCTAAAGTTCAAGTAGAGTGGTGCAGGCATTGAGTTGTTTGTCCGCTGCTAAACGCTACTAATGAAGTAAAGAACAAAGAGCACCAGGTTTAATTTAAGGAGCAGGGTATTTAGCACTAGGTTCAAATATGGAAAAATATACCTGCAAGTTCGACTCCCTATATTTTCAATTCCACACAAACCATCTAACGAAAGATAAAAGATCACACAATGTATGGGGTCTTTTGTGTAGAATTGTTTTTGGAGGATTACAGATCTGTTTAGGAAAACAAAAAATGTTAAGCAGTATACAAAATTGTTCAGGAAGGCTTGGCCCCTGATATGAAACATATGTGATCCTTATAAACGCTAGAAAATCAGGCTGGAAAGTAGAAGACAACATGTTGTAATGCTGTTTAATATGGGAAAAAACAGAGCTTTTACCAACAATTGCAGAGTCGTATATGGTGAGTGCCCCAGGCAGAGAGGGCACGTATCTGGAGCCTCTGATAACTGTTCTCTTCATTCCTTCGCCAATAAAAACCAGATTCGTCTTACTGCGAGGGACTCGAACAATTTCCTCATAAACCCCGGCCCTGATATGAATCACGAATTTCCGTGCACAGTAATCCGGCGCAGCGTCCACCGCCTCCTGAATGCTGGACACAGAGCCCCCTTCTTCCTTAGACACGGTCATATCAGGAACAGCATCTATGTGGTCATTGCCCTCTAAACGATAGCCGGTGTAGTCCAACAGTCTGTCGTGTGCAGTTGAGGATCTCTCTGCTGAGGGAGGCCTCCAGAGGGCCATGTTGGTGCCGTAGGTGTCGAGGGCGTCCGCCATGCTAACGGCGTTACTGCTCAAATTGGTGGCATGATCAACACTTTGGATGACGGCGTTTATTCTGTCTGAGTTGTTGACGTACCTGAGGTCGGAGGCGCAGTCATATTCGTATGCCAGAGCTGCGCTCATCCAGGCTTTCACGTCCTTAATCCCCTGCTCTATATCGCCATTTTTGCTCTTGCCAATCAGTTCAATGGAATATTCCATGAATTCTACGCAGTTGCTGGCTGCGGCCGTCACATTGGCGTTTGCCCGAGAAGCGGTGAGCAAGTCTGTTGACAGAAGATGACTGTTTTTCGCCGCATCAGATGAGAGCTCCATTGCTGCTCTGATAATCTGTTGGGGTGTGGCGTCTGCGGGTAGATTTGACAGAGAGGATTTGCAGAGCTGCGGGAGTTGAGTTGCTCTGCAGGCCGCTTTTATTGCTGGGGTGGAGGAGAAGAGCATTCTATCATGGTGGGTTTTCGAAGTGCTGCATAGAAGAGGATGAAAAATAACAACTATTATCACAGGAACAAGAAGAGAAGCCATTGTTGTGGTATGTCGAGCTGGTTTTGAAGCTACCATTGACGCTGAACAAAGATACAGCGAAGTGCAAAGCCCTGATTTCCCTTCCCTAGTACTTCTTTTAGCGCGTGTCCATCTAGCACACTCGATGTACATTTATGAAAATTATGGTTAATTGAAATTCGCTTGTACGTGGCATTACTATGATTATAGTGGGGTCCCATGCAATTGTTGACCCTTCAGTTGCACGAAAGGCAGCTTCAAAAATCTAAGCGGGCGTTGTTGCGGATAATTAGGAGACTCTATTTCCTTGGATGAATATATCCTATTTAACTTTGTTGATAAAAGACAGTACAACATATCAAACATCTATCTGAAAAGATGGAGCGGCCGAAGGAAGTTGTACAGCAGAGGGAATTCAATGGGCGCCATGTCGAAGCCCCCAAAATTGATGATGTTTGTACAACCAGGAAACTCCAAACGAAAGATGACAATGTGTTTGGTGGATGTTTCTGGAATTGTTGAAAGAGATGCAAAGGAGTTGGAACACACGGCAGTTATCGGCAGGTTCTTGGGCAAGCAGTTCACAAGAAAACAAAAGTTATTGGGCAAGCGATTGGGTTTTAGACAATTGGCGTGTGGATCCTGTGGTAAACTTTATGCCGAAAGCTTTTTTTTCAGTTATTCCTGAAAACGAAAGTGAAAGAGCTAATCTCTTAAGGGTGGCCGAATGGAAATTTGGGGGCTCATTTTTGTATCTACAAAGATGGGAAAGGAACTTTAATCCGTTAAACTTCAATCTTCGTAATGCTCCAACATGGATTCGACTATATAATCTACCCTACGAGTACTCGTTGAGAAGTTGCCTAACAAAAAAATTGGTGACGCTCTCGGCAAACTTTGAAGGTTGATTTGCGGTATAGTGAATCACTAATTTATGAGATCTTCAATAAAATTAAAATTCGATTGGTTAGGGCAGGTCTTCATGTCGTTGTTTAACTTATTTTGGCTAGCAGCCATTGCTTAATTTATTTAGGAATTATTTGTGGAGCTCGTGGCCCCATGCACATTAATTTTGTTAGGAAAAGGTGGTGTCTCAACCTTCAATTTTTCCCATAGCGTTGATTCTTCTAAATATTGAATGTTGTTAATTTTCTCACATTGTCTTTTGAGTTACAACTTGCAATGTCTTTTTATGATGAGGAGTCATGTTGGAGAGTTGATTTTACACATGGAGTTGTGTATGAAGGCATTTTCTATTTTTGTGTTGAGTTTTGACAGTGGATTTCGAAATGTCTAATTTGTGCATTGTAAGCTCTATAAATATGAGATTTTACTTTTGAGGAGTTGTGAGAGGAGAGACTAAATTCACAAGGGTTATGCTGTTGAATTTTCTCCAGATGGAACATGATGTAAATCTCCATGTAAAAGCTTAGAGCCTGCAATTGTATTGTAACTATGTATTTGGTTGCTAAATAATGCAATGGATCTATGCTTTTGGAGGGTGGAGTTTTTTACCTAAAAGGGTTTTCCCCATGTAAATCTGTGTGTTCATGTCTTCTGTTCTTTCATGTTTGATGATTCTGTTTATTGAATCTATTTAATGCATGTTGTTGAAACTAGTTGATCTTGTAAGATCTAAAATTGTATGAACTTTCCTCTAAGGATTAATGGTGGGAAATAAACTATGTCTAATTCTTCTTTATGAAATAGTAATACGTGTTTTTGAGGTTCTTTGAAGAAACCTCTAGCTTACCGAAGGCACTTATTGTTTTCAGATGTTCATTCTGTGATGAATCAATTTCCCTTCAATTGGTATCAGAGCTTTCTTTTGGGATTTGCTTTTCGCTTGCATGTGTAGGTTTGTGAGTTGCATATACTTGCATGGGCTCACATGTGGCTTGCATGTGCTTGCATGTAAGAATTCCTGGTGTTTCTAGTTTTGGTTAATCCTTCTGTGACAATTTCTTAGCTTGGAAAGCTTGAGGAAATCTGAAAGAATTGACTGAAAATTAATCATTTGGTGAGTGGAAGCTTTTGCTTTTAGTTTTAGTTTCAAGAGACAACACACAGCTTGAAGGATGGTGAAGACAAAGAAAATGGAGTTGGTCATATTGAAATGATGTAAATGAAGCTCTTAATTGACAGTGGAATTAAGCTTGGGTTTTTTTTCAGCTATGGAGTAATGTGCTTATGTTGGGTGTTTTTTCTTGGTATTGGAAGGCACTGCTTTTGTCACCCTAATTGCATGTAGGCTATGGAGTTGATCACTGGATGATCTGGAAGCTTGTACAATAGCATGTCTCCCTCTAATGCATGTGCATGTTGGTGGTTGTGGAGTTGGCCTAAAACAGGCTTGGAGTTCCTGAACTACTTTTTCCTTTTATGGATGCTTTGTACTTGCATGGCTTGGATTCATGTTCCTTGGATCTAAGGGTTTTATAGATTTTCCTAAAAATCTATGGTTATGCTCATCTGTGATAATCCATTATTCTGGTTTAACCATTATGGTGCTTTTTGTACTTTTGAGTCTTCCATATGTGAAGTGGGTGTGGATGCACATGGGTGTTTTTCAAACACAATGGTTTTGTAGGTTTTACACTGTCAAGGAAAACTTGTAGTTTTGTGGAGCTACGGTTAAGCTATTTTCTAGACCCTGGCTTTCGAGGTGTTACTAGATGAGATAGTTGCAGTTTTGCATGCATGCTTCATGCATGGTGTGAGGAGGTGGGATTCTTTCTCTACATGGGAGTGTTGGTATGTGATTAGTCACTCAACATTTATGTGGCGATACTTGGTGGATTCCTTGATTATGGTGCTCATTGTGGACATGATTGGCATATCAGATCTAAACTTGATCTAGTGCTTGAGTCATGTTGTCTACATGGTTATTCTTTTTGAGATCTCAATTTTGCAATTTTTAGTGCAATAATGGGTTTGCATGTTGCATTGATTGGATCTATGGGTTATGCAATGTTGTAGGTTGTCTTTACCTACATGATTGCATAGATGAATCAGAAATGGATTGTCTATATCCACAAGGTTTGATTATGTGTTTGATGTAGACTTGTTAATTGGCCTTGTCTATGGTCACTTGTCCAATATTGGAGTGGTTGCTTTGAGATGAGAGGATGGATGATACGAGAGTGCTTGGATAGTCAATGTTGGAGTCTTGTAGCATCATGTATTTCCTTGATTTGGGGATCTTGGTTTCACTTGGTGTGATCAACAATACACTTGTATCTGTGTGGACCTAGATGATTTTCAGATTTGGGAGATGGTGTCCCATGTGCTTGAAAAGCTTGGTGCCATGGTTTAGTGGGATTTTTTAAAGCAATGACTGTGTATTCATCATTATGTGGTGAATGATCTTCTTTAGTGATGTAGATGTTTTAGAGGGACTCTTAGATCCTATTGCTACATAAGGGTTTCTTCACATTTGCATATGAACACTATTTGAGGATGTGTAGCATCTCGGAGCCATGGAGGACTCTTGTGGTCTTTCAGTTGAGGTGTCGGTGGTGCTTGACAGGTGATGTTGGTTTAGAGTTTGTTCAATGTTTTATGTCATAGTATACTCTTGATTGCACATTAGAGTTTTGGCATGATGCATTGCTCTTGAGATTGTGGTATGTTCACTTGGAGCATGGGATCTCCTAAGGGGGATGGTAAGATCATGATGTCATGATAAGACCCTGATTCAGATGATTGGAGCTTTGACAATGGTCTGGTGATTCTCCATGTTTTGGGTGTAATGGTCATATGCTTGAGAACTTCATGACAATGCAGTGATGCATTTGGAGTTTATCATGAGGTGATTATTTGATGGTGCTCATGGATACATGGAGAATAAGGTGATGTTGCATTCTCTTGAGATGAGAGAAGTATTGTTGAGATGGTTACTCTTGATGAGATTTCAATAGAAAGTCTAAGAAGCCTACACCTTGGTTGGGCGTGAGTTCAACAGAGACCTATGAGGAGATTGCTCTTGGATGAGTCATGATGGCTTGCATATCTTGGAGGAGCATTCTCATTCCCCACTCTTGGTCTACTCGGCGACTTATCTCTTAAGAGGTATTGCCCATTGTTTCTCTCAGGTGTTTTATGCTTTCTTTCATAAACATGGATCTTGAGTTGCTATTAGATGGTTCTGGAGGATTCATTATGAGATATGGATAGCATGGTTATCTCCTTGGGTTTTCATTTTCATTTATGATGATCATAGGGGATGGTAGTGGGTTGATTTCTTAAGATGGGAAATGTAGTTTGATCTTCTTTGAGAAGCTTACATCTATGTAGATGCATGATGCATATGTTATGTTTGATCTCTTGAGGTTGAATGGGTTTGGCTATTGTTATAGATTTTCTCTTGGGGTTTTGAAGGATATTTTACTTGAAATAGTTGGCATTTAGATGTGTATGTAGAAGGGCATGCTACATGTTTACGATTTGCAGATTTTTATTTTGAGTCTGGTTCTTCTTCCTATATGTTCGAATTCGTGTGACTTCAGATGTGATATTTTTACGTGGAGCTATGGTGATCACTAGTTTTTGGTCATGTGTTGTCATGTGGATGATGATATGGAGGTTCTTGTATCTTTTTCTTCTGTCAAATATGGAGAACATGGGAGAGTTGTGGAAGATTGTTTTGAGAGATGTTTCTTGCAGCAGTTGGTTGCATGATTTGCAGATCATTGTGGATGGTCCTTGGTACTACATGGTTACACTTTCTATGTGTTATGATTAGTAGACTCAATATGCCTTTGATCATTTCTGATTCGACATTACTCATGCAATAGCAGTTCTTGGATGTGTTTGGTCTTCTTTGACTGGTTGGCACATGGAACTTGTATTTGTAGTTGATGGGTTGGCTATGTAGGTGGCATGAGTTTGTTGATGTGGATACCTTCAAGGTATGGGTGATTGGATGGATTAACACTTGTTGTGGGTGCTATTTTCAGTCGTGTGGGTTGGTCAGTTGGATGGGAGCAGTTAGTTTCCTAGCTGTTGTTCTAATTGATGTTCTATCTTGTTTTCTGGAGGATGAATTCACCATTGTGTTCGGGTTGTGGGATTTGAAGTTGATGTTGTTGATGCTTTTGTATAGCTTATGAGCAAAGTGGAGTGGTAGCAGTATCCTATAGCCTTTGCTATCAATTGGATTTGATGTTTGTGTTCTTTGGACTTGTACATATACACCATGGCTTGTTCCTTGGAGGATGGTAGGAACTATTGCCTAAGATGATGGACATCTTGGGTGTTGAACATGCAAATGTCATGGTTAGAGCACGAAAGCATTGTTCAAAATTCCTATGATTGCATGTATGGTTGTGATGATGTGTTTTCATCGGTTGACTCTTAACAATTAAATCCTATTACTTTCATGGGCTCTTTGAAGGTGTTCAAAAAGTGGGAGAATGTTAGGAAAAAGAAGGTATCTCAACCTTTGATTTTTCCCATAGCATTGATTTTTCTAAATATTGAATGTTGCTAATTTTCTCACATTATCTTTTGAGTTACAACTTGCAGTTTCTTTTTCTGATGAGGAGTCAAGTTGAAAAGTTGATTTTACAGGTGGAGTTGTGCATGAAGGAATTTTCTATTTCCATTTTGAGTTTTGGTAGTTGATTTAGAAATGTCTAATTTGTGCATTATAAGCTCTATAAATATGAAATTTTGCTTGAGGAGTTGTGAGAGGAGAGACTGAATTCACAGGGGTTATGATGCTTGATTTTCTCCAGATGGAACATGATGTAAATCTGCATATAAAGGCTTAGAGCCTACAATTGTATTGTAACTATGTATTTGGTTGATGAATAATACAATGGATCTATGCTTTTGGAGGGTTTGGTTTTTTACCCGAAAGGGTTTTCCCCACGTAAATCTTTGTCTTCATGTCTTATGTTCTTTCATGTTTGATGATTCTATTTTTTGAATCTATCTAATGCATGTTGTTGAAATTGGTTGATCTTGTAAGATCTAAAATTGCATGAACTTTCCTCTAATGATTAATGGTGGGAAATAAACTATGTCTGATCCCACTTTATGGCATAGTAGTACGTGTTTTTGATGTTTTTTGAAGAAACATAGCTTACTGAAGGAACGTAGAGTTTTCAGATGTTCGTTATGGGATGAATCAATTTCCCTTCAAATTTTGTTGTTTATTTTTAAGCAGTCAACTTAAATTTGTATTTATAATATTTAATAATAATTTGTGCAATTAAAAATTGAAAAGAAAAAATGAAAGTAAATATTAAAAAAGGGAAAAAGAAATTTGTGGAGCCATGTGGCATTTTTGACATTATGCAATTGTTGCTTATTTTCAGCCCCCCTTTTTTACAGCTTATTTTCAATTCATAAGTAGTAGCTACTCAAAAAGATTCCAATTATCCTTTTCTTGTAATAATTTGTTTTTGCATGGGAACACTCCAGCTGCTTAAACTGCTAAAATTTAAGCAGAAAACATGTGCTTAAGCAACTGCATGAGGATAGAGGGTTACTAGCGAGAGGGAATGGTTCCAAACTATTGAAATGGAAGTTCCAAATTTCTACTACTTGAAACACAAACGTAGGAATCACAATGCAAAAAATTGTAAAAGATTCCTTCTAACGTTTAAAGATGTTTGGAAGAAAAAAATGTCCCGAAAAGGCCCGGAAGAAGATCAAAGTGATGATAAAAATATGATAACAAAAAATAAGAGAATGAAATCATCCACACAGTCGAACAATTGGAAAATTGTGAGGGAAAATACTATGGAAATAGTAAAACCAGAGGAAAATGGACAAAAGGAAGAATGAGAAATTGGGTGCTCATAAATGGCAAGAATCTCTCCACCAAAATTGATTGGGTGGATTGAAAATGAAGAAGAAGTTTTCGACCAAGCCTTAGAGAAAGGATTCATGGATGGCTTAGACATTCTGGAACTAAGGCGGATCCATCAAACTGCAAAGTCAACCCCTGTCTGAAAATTGGGAAGGAAAATCAACAAATGGAAAAGAGAAGAAGAAGCCATGAACGAAGAACAACCTTCAATAAGATCTTACATGCTACGATCCAAGGGAGTAAATTTCTCCCCTATAGGGAGATGAGGATTCTCACATGGAACATTAGGGGCCTCATAGCCCCTAATAAGAGGCAGCTGGTCAAGCACCTATTTTTGTGTCAAAACATAAACCTTATCCTTCTACAGGAAACAAAAATTGAAGGCAATGAAGTTGTTACTTTAATTTGATATTGTAATGGTTGGGCAAAATCTTTTGTGGATGCAATCAGGGCTACTGGTGGATTGGGTGTACTCTAGCATACAGGGAGGATCAAAGTGGACCAAGTAATATCAAACACGAACTGGATGAAATTCAAGGTAAAAAACTTTCAATCAAATTCTACTTTTTAAATTCATAACATATATGGCTTGATAAAAATGGAGGAGAAAAACTCCATTTGGTACATGGTAGCAAACAAATTAGGCAATCAAAAAGTAATAATTGGGGGTGACTTTAATGCAATTTTGGATCTAAAAGAAAATGGGGGGATCACATAGAATTTCACAAGCACAAAAGGAACTCATTAGATTCGTAGAAGAAAATAAGTTAATTAACATAAAAGCTTATAATCCAACATATACACATGGAATAATAGAAGGAAAGGATTCACTAACATTGTTGAAAGGCTAGATAGATTTTTAGTGTTTGAAGATTGGTTGAAGGGTAATCTTTTGTCAAAATCTTCAATTTGGCCAATCTCAATTTCCAATCATTTCCTAGTTGAACTCACCATAAATGAAGAATCAAAACCAACAAGGGGTCAATTCAAGTTTGAGAAGATATGGCTAAGATCAAAAGATTTGCCTGATTTGGTGAGAGCATGGTGGATGGAACCGTTGCAAGTAAATAACACTAAAGTGTTTATCTTTCAAGAAAAGCTTCAAAGAATGAAAGAAAAACTAAAAGAATGGAATCTTGTCTCCTTTAAAAACATATTCAAAGAGAAAGAACGATTGGAAACAAAACTTGCTACTCTCAGTGAGGTCATTCTGAAGCAAGGGATAACAATCACAAAATTTGAGAAGGAGAAGATCTTATTAATAGAATATAACGAGATATTGGCCAGAGAGGAGAGTTATTGGAGAGCAAAATTAAGAGATACTTGGTATGAGGAGGGCAACCAAAATACAAAGATTTTTCATAACTCCACAAAACTTAAACAGAGTTGGAATCAGATTTCTCAAGTCAATACAAGCAATGGCAATATAATCATTGATGAGACTGAAATCAAAAAAGTTGGCATAGAATTTTTTGAGTCTTTGTTGGGCAAGAAAGGAGATGTGAAAAACATCCTTTGTGACATCATAAGGCATACCAAATTAAGGAAGTTATAGAGGACAACGTAATGTTATATGTTGTCACAAAGGAGGAGGTAAGGGCAACAATTTTTCAAATGCATCCTAATAAAGCACCTGGTCTAGATGGATTTAATGCCCTCTTCTATCAAACATGTTGGGAATTCATGGGAAAAGAGATCCATGAAGTGGTGGAGGAGTCACGAAAGAAAACAAATATGCTCAAAGACTTTAACAACACAAACATTGTGCTAATTCCAAAAAAAGAGAATTGTAGTTCATTTGCAGATAAGAGGCCCATCTCCTTGTGCAATATAATATATAAAATAATTTCCAAAGTAATGGCCAATTGGCTCAAGAAGATGCTTCCTCGTATCATCTAGCAAGAGCAAAGTGGTTTTATCCCAGATAGGAGCATCTCAAATGGCATAATTGTTTCCCATGAAGTAGTTCATACTCCAAAGAAATCAAATAAAAAATGTTTGTTGGTGAAACTAGACATGAGTAAGGCTTATGACATGGTACACTGACGTTTCTTGTTGGAAACCATGAGGAAATTTGGTTTTGGTGAAAAATGGTTAAAATTTCCATCTTTAGATACATCTCGTCTACAAGATATTTAGCCCTAGAAACCCAGGGATGTGTCCCCTATCCGAAATGGCCTGTCTATGTCCTTGGGATGTCCCAGGAACAAGGCGATGGTTGGGGTCGGTCCCCTGTCGTTTCCTTTTTTTGAAAAACAGCAGGAAACGTGTCAGAAATGGGGGAGTGGGAGGGAGGAAAAAGGGGGACGACAGACCATCCAGGGGACACCTAGACGTCCCTCGACCGTCTGCATTTCAACTTGTTTTAAAATTTAAAAAAACACATTTAAATTTAAAATAAAGCCCTCAATTCATGGCTTATGTGGGCACCCACCTTCTATGTTTACGTTATATCAAACGCCATGATTGAGAACTGCAAAATTTGTTGAATAAAGATTGAAGGCCTGTTGAGAATGATATAAAGACTAGGGTATATGAGGTTTTCTGTTTTGTATGAATAAGAGGTGCAACTAATACTAGCTTTTCAAGGAAACTTTCCAATGACACAAAGACAACATGGTGTTCAATGAGCAACATTATCACTAAAGACCTTATGCATAGTTAGTCATCATAGTGACGAGAGACTATATACAGAGGCATGCCTTTATTCACTCATAGTCTAGGTTTGTTGAGCAAAGAATATGATGAGATTTTGTCACTCATGAATGATGAATAGTCCTTAACTGGCAATAACAATGGGCAGTGACCATGCCATAAAGGGAAGATACTTGATCATAGAGGGTTGTAAATGAGACTGTTAAAGTCTGCAAGGGCAAAGCTTACTAAGATGAGGATAGTCAAACCTTAGAAAAGATAGTCAAAGAAGGTTACATAATGGGTTATGTTGAAAACACAAGTAAAAGACACTTATTAAACCCTCCAAAAACCCAATATGATGTTTATCTGAGCAATGGGGAGGTCAAAAACTATCTAAAACCATTAGAATCCTAAAGCAATTCCAAAGGAATACATGGCAGGCTCTTTAAAGAAGGTGGTTAGATAATTTAGAAAGTATCCAAACTCATCAAGAGGACAAACTATGGACTAAAATTGGATTGTTTTAAAATGCAAAACTGGAAGTTTCAAAAGCCGTATACTAGTTGTGAAGATGACAGGGGAGAGATCAAAAGAACAGTCTTAGGACAGTCTAGTGATGAAAAGGTTTGTAAGTGACCTCACTACAAGATGATTGTGGTTTTGAACAATGCACAGAGTTTTCAAAGGAGTGTCATTTAAGTATTTGACAGTGGGCTAAATATGATTGTGGTTTGTCTATTAAAAATGGAAATAACTTTGGACAAGTGAGCAGTCAATCATGGGAGGATAGTCACTTTGGACTAAAGGGACATAGTCTAATGAAGGACGGTTTTGAAGATGAAGGAAATAACTTTGGACAAGTGAGCAGTCATATTTGGCATGCAAATGGGAGATGGGAATTTTCTTGGAAGAATTTTGATTGCCTTCCTAGCCGCACAAAGTTCACTATATCAAAATAACTTGCAAATAGGTGAATTCTTATCTTGGATGAGGCTCTCTATAATGTGGTGTGCAACAAAGTCTAGTGCTTAAACAACTAACATTAGTTATAAATTGATCAATCAAGAAAATGCATTGGTGACAATCCTTGGCCGAAACAATTGTGTTGGGGCAAGTATATTCTCCCAAAGGTAGTAGCATTTGCATGAATGACCCTTCACGGGCATATACTCACAGGCGAATAGTTGAATCAAATTGGTATTCTTGGCCCTCATTGGTGTGTACTATGTTATAGAAGAAATGAGAATGTTCATCATTTGTTTGCACAATGTAAAGTGGCTCAAGAATGTTGGGAAATATTTTGTGCCAAACTCAAATGGTACAAGCCCTTACCAAATAACTTGAAGGACATTTTTGAGTCATGGCCCCAATTGTATAAAGGTTAGCCTACGAAGGACTCTGGTATGAAATTCCAGCGATGATTATCTGGCAGTTATGAAAGGAGCAAAATGCAAGGATCTCAAAGAAAAGGCAATGAATAAAAGTGGACTTCTTTTCAAAATTGAAGTAGCCATAAGCAAACATTGAAATGGCTAGTTGAAGAAGAGAAAGTACAAGTATATTTCAGCTTGGGATCAGAGAATGGTAAGGAATTGGCCAATGCTAAATTCTCTTAGAGGGTACTTTTTCAAAAATTAAAAAATTTGAGGGAATCCCACATGGAGTCTCTCTCCATAAAGAAAATAAAAAATTAACTTTGATGGGGCTTCGAGGGGTAACCTTGGGCCCTTAGGTGCGAGCTACTTTGTCAGAAAGGACACTGGCAATGTTGTTTGGGTTGCCTCCATTAAAGTACCATGGGTTACAAATAATGAGGCAGAATGTGCTACCTTATTTGAAGGACTCAAATTGTGTATCTAGACAAAAGTTGGCATGACATTGACATTGAGGGAGATTAGGAAGTTGTTCCAAAAGTAGTATATTCTAAAAATACACCAAGTTGGAAGTTGTAGATGTGGGTTGTAAGGATTAATGATTTGTTGGTTCATATCAAATAATTCAATATAACTAACATGTATAGGGAGGTGAATATGGCGGTAAATCACTTGTTAAAGTTTGAAATAGATCAATCTTCAAGTATGTTCAATTCGGATAACTGTTGCAGATGGGAAAGCCTTGAAGAGATCATCAAAAATGGCATTTTGTAAAAACAATGTACAAAACAGCTTCCTATCTCCCTACGAATGGTTGTGAGATCTTCCACGTTCATAACATAAAAAGGAGTGCGGATAGCATATCTTACAGTATATCAGTTTGCATCCTCATGTGGATCTAGGAAAGATCGCTCATAGGCAGTTTGTTGAAGTAACAACTGAAGTGTGCAAGGATAAATACATCCCCAGTGCATACATTCTCCATTGAAATATGGAGTTTCTGAACATTATATGTAGGTGCTTAACACAGGAGGGCGATGATCAAGTTGAGAATGGCGATGCTTAAGTGGAGAGGCTCTTCATAGCTAGAAATGTGGAGATCAAAGAGGGCATCAAGAAGGTTATTGTGGAGCAACGTCTTGAGGTAGGGCACATCCATGATGGTGCTTTGATTGTAATATTTTTATCAAACATTATTCGCATATCAGGCAAAAACTGATCCGCAAATTGATGGTCTGATACTTAAAAGATATCTATGTGGGCGATGCCATCAAAGCCATTTCAGAGTTTGATAAGAATCCTGATCAGGGTACTACCTATATGTGACATTGTGGATCAAGAAAGTCTAAGTAGTTATTTGGAGCAAAGGTTTATGTAGATTTTAAGCAGTGTGAGGTAGTGGTGAGTACTTGTTTTGATAGTATTAAGTTTTCTAGGGTTGAAAAAAATTAAATATAAGTTTTATTAATGTGAATAAAATTAAATATAAATTTTGTTAATTATAATATTTTAACTTTTTTAATCAGTTCTTTGCATGTCTATATTGTAGGGTATAGTGTGTTCAGTGGAGCAAAAATGTAGCTACATGATCATGTTTTTATAATTATAAGTAGCAATTGCACCTTTGTGTGTAATGGGTATGCCGAAGAGGTGTGGAAGGTTAATTTTGAAAAAAATGATTTATTTTTTGCATATATTTGTGTAATACATGAGATAATTGATAGAACATTTAGGAAATGATGTTTTTTGTGCAACAAAGGTCTCAATGGAGAAGTAATAGTTTCAAATGAACTATGCATCCACTTAGAGGGATTGAAAAAATTGGAACAAAACCTTTGAATTAGGAAGATAATTAGGCTCCATTATCAATAAACAAATGTTATGTTTACAATAGGGAGAGAGGGAGAGAGAGGGATAGATAGAGGGAGAGATAGAGAGGAAGAAATAGAGAGATATAGAGGAAGAGGGAGAGGGAGAGCTAGAGAGAGATATCAATAGTGAGATGGAGTGATAGAGAGATAGAGATATAAGGAGATATAGAGAGAGGGGGAGAGGAAGAGAGATAAAGAGACAGATAGAGAGAGGTAGGATAAAAAGATAGATAGGGGATAAGGAGGGTGGGGGAAGGAGAGATAGGGAGAGGGGATAGATAGAGAGATGGAGGGAGGGAGAGAAAGGGAGAGAGATGGGGGGAGAGAGATAAAAGTTCAAGGTATAGTATTTTTTTTGTTCGGTAGTTCAAGGTATAATTATTTTACAATATTTATTTTTCCAATTAAAAAAATATAATTATAAATTGAACTACTTCTAGCTTTTATTTATTATTGTGATTTCAAAATATAGACATAAATAATTAAAATAATTTCAATATATATATATATAGTTGAAAGAAAATATGTATAAAAAGTATAACTAATATAAAACAATATTAACAATAATAGAAAGATAAACCCAATACAATTATAGCTAATATAAAAATATTGTGTTTATATATTTGTAATAGAATATTATATTATTAATGATATATTTAAATTTAATATATAATATGTTTAATATACTTATACTAGAATATGTGTAAACATATGTAATTATGTTTATTTTATAAATTGAAATATGTTTCTTATTATATAGTATTAAATATAATGTAAATTAATAAATATATTTGTATATATTATTGTATTATAAAATTATATAATTAATATTATATTACAAAATTATATATTTGATATTTATGTATATTTATTATTCAAGTATATATTTATTTATAATGATACAATTTATATCAATTCAAAGTTTTATATAATAATAAATGTAATTATATTATATATAATTTAATTTCTACTTTAATAATTTACAATTATATAAAAATAATAATTTATGTTATATCACATATTATATATATATAATTTAATATGTATTATATAAAAAAATTATTATATTTAAATGTAATAATTTTTATTATAAAATGGGGCGCCGGTCCTAGCTCAGTTGGTTAAGGTGTTCCCTGTAGCAGGGCGCCCACCATGGGTTTGACTCTCCGGCGCTCCCGTGGTACCGGTTGGTGTGTCCCGCCAGCATTGCCGGTCAGGTAAAAAGTATAAAATAATAAAATTATAAAATATAAATATGTTTATAAATATAACTATACTATTTTTTATTTTTTTTCAATTTACATTATATAAATTATATATATTGTATAAAATATTATTTAATTTTTATAAATTAAATCCAGAAGTCTTTGGAACAATACAATATGGATTGTGGAAACTTGATATCATTAATTTTATAAATTAATTTATTAAAAGAATTACAATTACATGTTTACGTTTTAACTTCATATCTTTTAATTAGCCCGACTGTTTTCCGAGGGTTTTTCGCTCTCGTCTTATTTGTTCAGCGACTGTCACTAATAACGATGCTTCGATTTCACGGCGAAGTGGATAAAAAGTTTACGAATAAAAATCAAAACCCTGAACGGAAAGAAGATTTCACAGGTTGCGTGGGAATTTCAAGTAACGCATTTATTCTTTAATAATACGCGAAGGGCAATGCCACTATTTTCAATTTCTACGTGGAAGTTAAAATGTTTTAAAATTATATAATAATTTTAAATGATTTCCCTTCACTGGTACTTCTTTTGCCGTGTGTCCATCCAACACACTTAATGTACATTTATGAAAATGACGGTTAATTAAAATTTTCTTGTACGTGGCATTACTATGAATATAGTGGGGTCCCATGCAATCGTGTACGCTTCAGTTACACGGAAAGCAGCTTCAAAAATCTAAGCTGGCGTTGTTGCGGATAATTAGGAGATTTTTTTTAGGAATATATCCTATTTAACTTTGTTAACAAAAGATAGTACAATATTAGGACAATTGTTCAATATACAGATAGAAAGAACATTAAAAAGTAGAAGTAGCAAGTTTAAGTAGTTAAAGTAAATTTAGAATTAGGGGAATTTTTAAATTAAAGGATTGTGTAGATTTTAATAACAAAAGTAGGAAGCTTTCGTAAAGAACAATCTAATACATGGATGCACATTAAAATTGAAAAATCATAAATTTTAATTAATTAATAAATATTTCAATAAATAATATGTTTCGAAAAGTAGATGGTTGTATACATTTAAAAAATATATATATATTAAATAATATTATTAAGAATGAAAGTTTTTACATGAGAAATTATAATAATTAAATAGTAACAAAAATTAAATTAAAAAGGAGTCATGTAAGTTGTTATATGAATATAAAAATTATTAAGTTAGTGGAGGAAACTTTTTAATATTCACTTTATAATATTAACTTAAAGTTTATGGAATATAGAGCACTTAATTTACAAGGAAAGTGAGATTGCCCTTTGAGTAAAATTGGTGGCCAAGAACCTTCCATTAGACGACATTCTTAATTTTAAAGTTGCAATTTTGAAACAAAATGTTGAAAAATGAAGGAAAGAAAAATGTGCAACCATATGACACATTTTTGGAAGACGTGTCCTAAGAATCATTACTTAATTCCAATGTCTTTATTCACCAATAGCTAAAATTCAAATTCCTTAATTGTAAATGCTTCACCCTTTTTGAAGAATTATGCATTATGGTAAATATGTTTTCCCATGAAACCACCTATTTCTCTAAAAATAAGCACCAAACATGGGAATATAAGGTTAGAATTTGGTAGCTTCATTACAAGAGCCATTTATAGGGTAAAATAATAGTTTGAAATGTTTCTATGAAATTCACTTCTTGTGGACGATATACATGTTGTTTCACTTATCTTTTAACTCTCAAGATTTTTTTGTAATGAAATAAATCTATGTATATAACTTAAAAAGGAAACAATCATATCCTAATGGGGATAATCCTAGAAGCAAGGAATTACGTGGTTTCACATAGAGATAGTTGTAATTACAAAACATGTTTATAAAAAAGAAATAATAGTTCATAAAATTATAAGGTCGCATAATCATAAAGTTTATGATGAAAAAAACTAAGTAGTCAAAGCTACAAAGCTATTGGGAATCAAGTTCCAATCATTTGGGCTAACTCATCTTCCATCATGCAATTGTTTTCCATCATCAGTAGGCTCCCAACCAATGAGGGAATCATCTCCACCTTCCATAGGCTGTGATGTAGTGTCTCTCACCTTTGTGATCTTTATTATATATTTTAGATTTGATTGTATGCTTATACCTGTATACTTGATTGAAGATTATTTGTAGCATCATTATTTTGTATTGGCATCAATTTTGGATACACCCTTTGATACAATTATATTATGGTTATATTATGATGGATTATGTTGTTTTATTTTGATGATTATGCACATGTATACCTGGATGAGTATTTTATGATTATGTTGTATACCCCTCGTTTGGGATTTGTATGTGCTTTGGCTATTTTGTATATGCATAGGTACACTTGACATGTGTTAAGTGGATACAAGTACATGAAATTTCTCCACCTAGCTTCATAGGTCTGAGTTATTCCCCAATGGTGGTTATATGGGAGATGTCACATTAGCCAATTTGTTAGCTTTACCTATCTTACTTGATTCGAGTGTGACTTCTTATTATCTTACACATGTTGATTGAATTTGACATGATTTTGGATACTGTAACCCTATTGTGGAAGCCTAGTAAAAGTGTGTGTGTTGATTTATTTAAATTCCAATTTTCACAAAAATAATTCATCTTTATGCTTAAATGGATTTAATGGTTAATTATATGTTGAATGATGTTTAGAAATAAATTGAATTGATAATTTAATTGAATTTATGGGAATATTTGAGGGAGTTTTAAAGTAAGAAATGAGAAAATATCAATTTTATTAATTTTATATTGGGTTTTGGAAAAGGGTAAAAGGGAGAAAAGGCATTTCATTTCATTCTTATGTTATTTTGTGAGAAGAAATTGGCAGAGAAAAGCCTTATTTTGAGTATTTTAGAGATTTGTTGATTTGAAGTAAAATTGGTGGCAGAATTCAATGAGGTTAAATTCATTGGGATAGGAATCAATAGGGGAGTGTGCATTCTGGTTGGTGTGAGCTCTTGTTTGGCATTTTTGGCTTGTTCATCAATTTAAATTTTCGAAGAAATTAAGCTATTTTGATTGTTTTAATTTATTTGAGCATTTTCTTTCAAATGTGTTTTTAGGAAATAGATAAAGGGAGTGTAGAATCCTCCCATCTCATGTTATTTTGTAGTTTAGTTGATTAAATTTGTAGACTTATTTAAAATTTGAGAATTTTCAAAAATGTCGGGTTATAATGCCCAATTTTTTGGAAATTCAGTAAAATGCATGTTTTATAGTTTAAAAAGGGTGTTGGGCACTTTTTCCACCAAAGGGTATTCTTAAATTTTTTATTTTAAAATTATTAAATTTTGATGAAATTTCAATGGTGGATTTGGGAAAAAACTTGGTTTTATCATATGAAATATTGTGAAAAATTGAAAGTTTTTCATGAAAATGTATATTTTTGGATGTTTTGAAAAGATGGCGCTTCATGAAATATGATAATTGATGTTGTAGAAAATTTTCATTGAATTTGGAAAGAGTTGGATTTTGCATTGGTTTTTGTGCCACACTCGTTGGAGGGTGTGATGAGCTTAGGGTCTAAGTATTAGATAGAGTGATGGGAGTGGCTCCCAATGTGAACTCAACCTTAAGTGTCATGTCAGAAATCACAATGTAGGGAGATTCTTAATAATAAGTGATAATTAGTGAAAATTGGGTAATAATCAAATCAAGATAATGGATATCCCTCTCATGCCTTGAGTGCTCATATAGGCTAAGGATAGTCAAGGAAGAAAAGACACTCAACTAGAGTAAGACTTGTAGTTCAAGTACAAGAGGGTACTTGGTTCTGCGTTAAGCCCCACACGAGTGTTCGTGATGACACTCCCTCTCTTTCTCTCTAACATTTAACCCTAGAGTAGTTTTGAGTAACACCTAAAGAGATATCACAAATCATTTCCATGTTGGTATTGGTATCATTGCATCACTATATATATTCTTTATTTCTTGTGTGAGTGTATACCCATCTCCCCATGTGTATTGTGTGTGTGAGTGTTTGGGCCTTGTGACTATCTCCTAGCATTGTGGGGTGAACATATGGGTATCACATGGTAGAGTGGCATGGAAACACCATTGGGGACTAGAGGTTTGTGGACCAAGGAACGACTTCACACCATGCTCTTTAAATTTATATTCATGTACTTAGATGTTTTTTATTCATATAAATTTTAAAATTGATGATTAAAAACCTCTCTTTGAGATGGGTGTAAATTTGATAGTAGAAAGAGTGTTGTCTCAATTTGCATGTCTTAGTGTTGGTATCAAGCATGATATATTCATATTTATCTATATCAAGATGAAAGATTATTAAAGCTTTGGAACAATTTGTTTGGTGTTTAAAAGGCAGAATTAAGGGATCCAAATTCATAGTTGCAATGAAGCTTAATTTGTAATGGATTAGATTGTTCTATCTTACCAAATACCAGGTCTCGAAAAAATTATGACTTTATTTGGAGTCCAAGCCCAGTTTGCAGCCTTCAACGGTATATTTGGGTGTCTAGTTAACAATGAATGAAGCCTAAGGGTGGTTGATAGTGGGTTTAGCCAGTTTTGAAATTCTTGTGACCCCCTAAGTTCTTCTTCAGTAGGGTGAAGCTAGTTTGCAGGCCAAGGCACAAAATTTGCGCATTCTTCCCAAAGGTGGCAATGCTGTCTTAGAATGAAACCCTCGTTCCCCATATTCAAACCAGGTGGCAAATCCCTCTTAACACTTAAAATAATTTTTATGCATGTACTTTTGTTTTGATGTTTGATTTGTTTTGAACATTTGAAATACAGTCAATTTTTATATAAACTCAGGAGGTTGATGGCTATCTGATTTTTGGGACTCTGTGGGAAAAAATATATAAATAGAAAGTTTTCAACCATAGTCCGGGATTATTGGTACATACATTTGGCGGTTCTCCAGGTATGCATCATTGAGAATTATCACCATGTCCTCTTGCATTCCATACAACCTTCCAAAGAAATAACCAATTATCAAACCAAAGGCTTAGGGAGGTGTTAATTTTTCTATATCTTGAAAAATTCCCACGGAAGGTTGGGTCCTTCATGGTTAGTCTTGTATATTTACCTAACATTCCCATTAGGTTACGAATGTGAGTGTTAGTCTTTCACTTGTGTAACATCATGTGTAGACCTAGTGTGCCTAATTGCAATAATTTCCTTAAGTTTTTACATCTCGTACTTCAAAAAAAAAGTCCCATATATTTGAGCTAATGTCTCATGGGTTCCATGGAGAGGCATTACATTTGGTATCAGATCCCATGTTCATACGTTGGAAGCTCTAGCTTATGTTCCTACTTGTGAGTGATGTGTTTGATTTATGTGTTTGGCGTGTGCTTGTTAAATGTTGATTATGTAATTAGGATGTTCAATCTTATCGTATGCTACCTTAGCATGGATTTAGAGATAGAATTACATATGTCCTAACCCATGTAACTCTTGTTATCTGAATGATGGATTTTAAATCTTATGTTCCATGTCGAGGTGATATAGAGGGGGGAGTTGAGAATCCACAAGTAGATCCACCAATTGATCATCTTGGTCACCCTCAAGTTATTGATCTCCTTCAAGAGATAATAGCAAGATTGTGTCCTCATTAGGAGGTTTCCCACTCAATTCATTCACATCCTTCTCAGGAGGATCAACCTCAATTCAGTGAGAGGGGGTGCTCTAAGAGCCCTCATCATTCTAGAGTAGAGATAAGTTAAGTTGGATTCACCTCATGGAGGGGATATTTAGGTAGTAGATATGGATGGTATGATATTAGGGCACATGACAGATCTTCTTCGAGCCCATCCACCTATTTTTAAGGGATCACTTGGGGTTACTGAGGAAAAGAACTGGTTATTAGTCTTGGACTATTATTTTGTGATGCATCCTTATGATAGCAATACCAAGGCTCGTTGTTCCATCATGCACTTGAGAGTATTTTCTTCCACTTGGTGGTGCCAAGAGGAGAAAAAGCATCATCTGGATATTTTCATTGTCTCTTCAAAGACTTTCGTGGAGAGGTTTTGTTCACATTATCTCGCATATCACTATATGAAAAGATGTGTTGATGAGTTTCATGTGCTTCACCAATTGGGTATGATGTTTGATCAATATGAGAACCATTTATTTGAGCTTAAGTAGTATGTAATTGTATCTCAAGATAAGGGAATGTTAGTGAAATACTTTATGCATGACTTGAATGCTTGGATTAGTGGCGGTGTTCAAGTATTTGAGCTCAAGAACTTGGAGACCATTGGGGAGAAGGTGAGATTGATAGAGGAGAACCTTAATAGAGGGTTTAGAGGATAGATTGGAGTTCAAAATGGAGGTTCAACTCCATCAAGATCAGGTGTATGAGGATCTCAATCTCAACCAATAGGGCCTTCTAGGGCTTTATTTACACCCTCTAGGCTAGTTCAACAATATAAACAATAAGATCATTAGTGGAAAAGACCTTCCTAGGCCCTTCAGAGTGGGAAAGGTTTATGTGGTCGTCAGTCTAGACACCATACAGGGCATCATAGGTACCCTAGTTAGGGATGACTAGTGCAGAGAAGCCCACCTAGTTTTAGTAGAGGAAGTTATCACCAGTCTTGAGCATCATCAGTAGGTCGTGGATAGGGTAGAGGACCATGTTTCTCTTGTGGCTAGTAGGGTCATTATGTCGAGTATTCTCCTTAAAGGCTTGCATCAAGGAGTAGTCAAAACCAGTAAATTTTAGATACTACAGTAGGGGATGTTGGGAGATCCCATACAGTGTTTGTGATGATGGATAACTATCAAGTTGAGCATAAGGGC